>JAULSN010000007.1:3000000-3162221 GCA_033439765.1 Lasiosphaeria ovina
CCACCCCCCGCAGCAGCTCGCTTAACCGCGCCTCTGTCCGGTCTAGTGGCGGCAGTGGACCGAAACAAGATCCGGAAATCATTGCGCGGCACTTCCACGACCCATCGGCCTCAAGCTCGACCTGAAAAGACGCCAGATCTTTGTCACCGACCTTGGAGGGAGCGTGTACAGTGATGATGTCGACAGCGGGGCCAAGACCGTGCTGCACTCAGACGATGCTTGCTACACGGGCATTGGTGACCAAGTTTGAGTAGAGTTTAATTGTAGCAATTGATAGCATAGCGATATTGAACTTGTATGGGATTTGATGAACGGATCAGATTGCTAATTAATGTCCCCAGAATGAACCCGATTATCCCCGAACCTGGTGCTCTGTCAGTTGCCACGGAGCTGCACGGGACACATTCAGCCTATTCCGAGTCACAAGGCCTTCGGTTTGACCGTCACCCCATCCTCAATGTCCCGGGTTCCAGTGAGCATGACCGCCCGTAAGCGACGCCCAATAGGGACCACAGAATCCCACGTCCCAAAATTCCCAAGATGCAATACTTAATAAGCACACCCCCCGCCCAGGGTGACAGTCGATTTTCGCCATCGCCACGTACAAACCAATCACGCACAAAGAAACAGACAAGAAACAAAAGAGAAGAAATGAGCCACTCAAACAACTACCACAACAACAACCAGCTATCGCACAACCCACCTCAATCTGCACCGTCCCACGGCTTCTTCACCGATGTCACCAACAAGGTTGACCTCGGCGAGGACATCGACTTCGTCGTCGGCCTGACAGCATCGGCCCTAACGGCCGACCAGGCGATCAAGTTGGCCACAAGCAAGGACCACAGGACAATGCATCTTGCCAAGGCCGGTCTGGCCGCTGCCGTCGCCGCCACCGCCTTCACCATGATGGCCCGCGAGCACCGCGAGCACCGCGAGCACCGTAGCGCCGCAAACCACGGCCGAGGGCGTCGCCGTTCCCGCGACCCGAGCACCGACTCTGGCACAGACTCGGATCGTCGACACTCCGTCATGCGTGGCCATTCCCCATCATACCGCGAGGACTGGCCCGTGGTTGCCGGTCCACGGCACTACCGCCGGAGTCACAGCTACGGCGACTACTACACACACGCTCGGTCCACTGACCAGCTCCCCTATCGCTACCATTCCCCCCGCCGACGCGGTCACTCAGAAGGTCCGTCAAAATTTGCCACTTTCCTGGGGGCGGTGAGGGATAACTGGCAGTCGAGCAATCACCAACGATGACAGCAAATCGCCAATGATGACAACAATGAAAGGAACGATGATCCGAGAGTCTCAGAGCCGCTGACAAATTTTGGCGGCCTAGATTGTGGGAAAAGCGAGCGGCGGTGGCCCGGCCTGGGAGGCACTACTGCCCGGTGATTTATCAGCCAGCAACCATCAGCTGACCACCATACCACCCAGAGCTCAGCAACCACCGTCGTTATTCACTAAAGTCCCCACAAGCCGCGCCGATTTCTTGAAACCCTGATAGGTGGGTGAGAAAAAAGACAGAACAGTGTCATCTCACAACTTTCACCGTCGCGGCTATGTTGCATGGTGTTTTTGGGGGGGGAGGGGGAGTGATGTGATGGCGAGGATAACCTTGTGATTTTGCCACCAAAGATTGATTGCAAACACCCCTCTCGGGTCAAATAAGGCGACGAGGAGTGGTGGGAGCGTAATCACAGGGCTGCACAGTAACTGTTATAATTAGAATTAGCGGGTGGGCCCGTTTTACAGGTTCTCAAAGCAGTTGCAACAAAACTACCAACTGAATAGCTCAGACAATAGTCATCGTTTGTTTCCCTCTAACATTCGCGGGCTCGCCCGCCGTTGGTCTTGTTTAATTGAGCATTGATTGCTAAGAATGCGTTCTTGTTTTGACTCACTGTCCCTTCCCTCACAGTAGCCGGCCGTGCTTTGGCAGCCCGATGGGTTGAAACTCGCACTTTGGTGGCTAATTAGCAAACGCTGAATCATATTTTCTCTCCAAGATCTTACTCGTAGGGGTATGTATCATTGGTGAATGACATGTTCGCGGGTACTAGTAAACGGGTTATTCAATCCTAGCTTGCATTTAATTCCTCTCCAGTTGTTCAAATCCGGAGTCCATTTCTTGTCTCATCGATAAATTAAGTTTCTGCTCAACATCTACGCTATTGCCCTACGCTGCCGAACATTAAAAATTACTTGAAAGGTCCCCATCGATAGACAAAATGTGCAAGAAGATCGAAATAACCATTTTCTGTCATTGCCCAATCCGGAACAGGCTTGGTTGCAGTCATTATGGTTTTATCGCCCCAAATCCGAGCGGAATCCCCACGAATGGCGGTTGGTACGAACGAAGGCCTGGCGAGCCCCAGCGATGCGAGAGTTGGAATAATGTCGTCTTTTGGGAGCCATGTTTGTCCTACATTTCTACACACCGCAGCGGCCAGCTATCGACCATGAACGACTGCCCTGAACACGATCAAAAAAACGATCAGCGTGTACATAATCAACGTGGACATAGGGGATTTATCTGTGACTCTTCTACCAAATCCTGTGCAAGAGGTAGCTAATAAAATACGCAACCAAGATCTAGGTAATGGTGAGACGACCAGGACAAATGCAGAAATGTTAATAATCTGTGGCAGGCATAATTAGCGTTCAGTTTCGTTTCGATAAGTACCGGGTGGGAGATAGCCCTAAGTTGAACATAGAAAAAAGGATATTAAGAATATGTAATACTTTTATAAACGTGAGATCATACCCGCAAAGTTCTTAGGTTATATGAATGGGAAAGCTGAAGATAAGAGGTTTGACGCTAGAGATTAGTTATGCTAGGGCCATCTCTATACGGATGCGTTAGAAGAATACGAAGTACTAACTACCGTGGTTGTTTTGGAAGTAGCCAATTATTAACACAGGTATTGCGTCGTACTTCTCACAGGCGCCACCGCCGTACAATTACCGACTGGGTCATTTGTGTTTGCCCCTGAGACACAGTGTAACATCCCTGAAGTTACAAAGTGCTTCTTCTCGTTTGAATAGTTGCTTGTCTCAATGTATTCTAGCCATGATATAGCTATCACCAAATAATAACATTCTATCTAAGTAAGGTGACTCATGGTTGCGTGGTAATGGCACAACCGCTGACCGTTCAACACATATAGGTAGCTAGACAGTGCAGTCATGGAAGGCTACTTCCTTAGAGGCTCGTACATCCACTCAATGACATTGTATTCGAATATCCTCCGATACCCAATCCCACTGTTCTCTAACATCATATCTAAAAAGCCCTATTGTAGTGCAATTAACCCTCCTATTCTTGAACAACCGTATATAACGGCCAATAATCAGACTATTCATAAACAATATCGCCATAATTATCCTTGCTATTTTATATTTAAAGTCACTCAGTATCTATCATCTACATCTCATCACTTCTGCAAACCCACACATCGGCGTCCCAGCAACCGAAACTCACTTTACCAAAAAAACCCAAACGGAACACAGAGCACTTCGCGACTCACATCTCAACATCAAGTCACGATGTGTAAGAAAACCACTGTCACCCACCTTTGCGCTTGCATTTATCGGGATGATCCCATGTGCATGCACTCAGCTTGTGTGGTGACGAATGGCGAAGTGAAAGAGCTCGCCGCTGGATGGATGTCCCGCCAGGCAGGCCAGTGCCAGGCACACAAGGACCTGACCAATGTTGATCTCTGGGAGCCGTGCGTGGCTTACATCTCGACCGCCCCTATTGATCCCGCCACCGGCAAGTACACTGTCGACACTGCGGAGATGAACGACTGCTTCGAGCACTACGAAGAGAACGACGTGACGAAGACCGAGTTCATACTCTGCAATCATTGTGCGACTTATCACCCAGGTCCTCCTCAAAGTTCAGGACAGCGATCTAGCAATAGCTAGATACGGTAGATGGATAGGATGAGTTAGGGGGGTGCTGTCGTCAGCACAGTAAACGTCTGCTTTTCTTCATTTCCGGGTAACCGGGCACTTTTCTTTTTCATTCGCTTTGATAGATGTGCTGAATGAATTAGCACCGGAATATATACATTGTACACTGATTTTGAACAATGTCTCCCTTTGTGACGACCTATTGCGTATACCTAATTAATACTGACCCTGTTTTCTTCCTTGTTGCTAATTCAATGACCCCAACCCCAATTACCTGCATACGGAGGGAGGTATGTATGCGATTATTTGCCATCTATTGCACCTTCTTCGGCACGCTTTGCAGGACTTGGAATAATACTACCCTTTGTTCCGTACCGAGCTTGTTACCCTAGGCTTCACTCACAAGTCCCCGAACTCTACCACGTTAACTTCAAGCAAAGGGATCTTTGCACTGCTCATTCATAGTGTATGCTAATATTTTAGGCCACACAGGCTAGCCGGCCGAGGCCGGGAGTTAGTTCGGTTGGAAGACTAAAAAATTATCGAAGAAGGAGAAGAGTAGATCAATTCATAAAAAGCGGTAGTGATAGAGCCCGCCATGGGTTGCTATTGGAATTCATTCGCTATTCCAGGCAATTTGATGCGGCATGTGGCTAGGGAGCCCATGATTATGTAAATTCTTCATCTAGTGATTTGCCCCTAGCCAGTTCCAAGACTCATGTGAGCCCGCCGCTTACTCTACAAATCACAAACGCAGATTAGATGTATGCACTTTGACAATTCATGAGGGAGCGGGGAATGGTTGAACATTAAACATACCAAAGACGAGGCTGCCGCCCTCGTTGCGAATGCGCTCGGCGAGGTTGAGGTCGCGGTCGTTGAGGTTGTCCTCGAGGTCGCGGAGGCTGGCGCGGAGAATGGGGACGCCATCGTCGCCCTCAAGTGAGAAATTGATGTTCTCGGCACTCTCGGCAAACTTCTCGCCGCCCCACACAAAGTTACCTGTTGATGTCAGAAAGCCTCCGGTATCGAGCCGGGATGCTGGGACTTGGCCCTACCGTTGTCGTTGCCAACAGCAGTGTTGAGGTCGAGCTCAGCGTCGACTTGCTCTCCCTGGCCATTGTCTAGGCGAGCGCGCAGAATGTGGCCATCATCAACGCGGACTTCGGAAGCGCTGGAGTGGAAGGACATGGTTTCTGGTTTGATAGGCGCGTTTTTTATGTAATAGATAGCAGTTATTTGACGATGACCGAAGGTTTTCTAAAGTAGAAAATGGGAGGCTAGACCACGCACCTATTTATGCCAACATTAGAACTAAATACCTGGGGCTTGCCCTCCGGGTCAACCGGCACACAACCCCCGCACGAGGGATATTGTTTGTTCAGTCCCAAAGGCGGTGCTCAGCTCGGCAAGAACATGCAAACATCCGCTAGGCCGTCTTGCCGCGCCCCCTGCCGCGCCCCGCGGTCAAGATGGCTCCTTGTGGGAACATTAGCTGCATCGGTTCAGCCTTGGCAGCCGTTGTAGAGGCCAACCAACATCGCGTGATCGATATTCGGTACCTTGGCGAGGAGGGGGGAAGTGGAGCCACACAACGGCGAACCAGTGATGCATGCCTCTCCAGGCTCTGGGCTTCGTAGAGCCCCTTTCCAATGTCAACACGTGTTACAAAACGTCATAAGGGCTGTGGATGGCGACCCGCCCGTCGACCAGCTTCTGGCGAGGGTTTATCAGGAGAGGATTGCGGATTGAGATTAGGCAAATGACGACATTGAGTATTAGTGGTCCGAAACGTCTTAATTTCCATCTTAGCCAACTCCGTTGAAGTCCTTGCCATTGATAAGGGAAAAGAACGAATAGGGTTAGGGCTACGCAGCGATGCCATCCTGGATACCTGCCAGTGCCACCCGGTAATCAACGAGCAAGGTAGATTCCAACTCAATACTTGGTTGAGGATCATATTTCACATTTGCTGCTTGTTCTATATAGTCGTACACGGGCTCGCGAGTTCCTATGGATATTGAGCTCCATATAGCCGACGACCACAGTCTTTGCTGTTCATTATTAATTAGCCAGGGGCAGGGGGGGGGGTTCTCGACAGTCGCTCGAGCACGTGCTTATACAAGCAATTCCGTCGTAGCGGCCGCTGTGGAGCGGTCACGCCATCAACTCGGCCCGGGCCGTCACTTTCCCTGGTGCGGAGGCGGTGAAGGCAAAACGCTGGTTGCCATGCGGGCATCCCCGCACGCAGTTCGAGCAGTCGCGGGGTAGACGAGACCGGCCGAAACCCGTACAACTATCCAAAAAACTATATGGCGCCGTTGCTGCTGCACTTAGTAATTATCTAGGTACGCATTTGTTGATGGAATGGAGCACTTTTTGGGCCTTTGGGCGTTTCTCTTGGCTGTTAATCCGTGGTCCCGACTGATCAAGGTTAAATGCAGATCTTGACCCCAATTAAACCCAAACTTAGGTTGGAAGATTCTAATCAGTGCGAGAAGCTGGTAAGGGATCCCTTACAAAAAGGTAAGAAACCCTATTCACATCGGGCCAGGCAACCGCTTTCCTTGTCCTTGCCACACTGGCCAGTCCTAGTGCCACAAGGAGGCTGCAGTTCCTTACTCATCGTTGTCATGGAATCACCCTTGAAATATCGCGAGTGAAGAAGCGTGGCTGGTGCATTTCGAGCCTGGGCACCAGAGCAGGCCTCACTCTTGCTCGTCCCCCTTCAGTCTATCGGGGCTGCTTTCGAGTCCCAGATGCCGAAAACCCGTGGCACACCTCGCACTGCTGCCTGTGGAATCCATGCGTTGCCCTGGTACGATAGCTCCATGACTTCTCCCCAACGCGACCTAAATGCATGTCAGCCCCGCACTTATGCCTCTGTCGCTGCATCGGGCATGGCACTCTTTTTTTATTAGTGCCGAGCCGTCATCCTCCCATGCGTGGACTGTTGGATCTAGCGGCGCCTGAGAAGCTACCAGTAGCGGCACTGGGGGCCGAGCTGGTAATCTGAACACCTTGGCTCCGGGGCCAGGTCCGACTTGGCTCACATGGCAGACCAACACGTCCAACATATCTTCTTTTCGGGATTATTAACCCGAGGCAACTTTATTTACAGCCTTTGAAAGCCCATTCTGTGATACCCGGAGGAAACCTGTCTTTGCTATTCCGGTCCGGGATACACTTCTCCGCGTCGTGAGGGCTCTGTTGGTGTCTACCTACATGTATTGATTAGGGCAGCCGAGCCGTATGACGACCTCCCTGACAGTGCTGTAATTGGATGCACACTGTAAGTATGAACAATGGAGCCGACGCTACTGCATGCATCTGCCTCGACTCCGGCGTTGGTCGGATTTTGGGTGAAAGATCGCAGCCAAAAATATCCGGCTGTCACACAAGATGCACTGGGACGCCAGTCATGCGAGGTGACTTCGTGAACATAATTGGCAGCTTCAAGGCCAGCCTGCGGAGAGGAATACAAGAGTTTTCACTGGCGGCGTCTAATGGATTCAGAAGGCGTATTGGGACAGGTGTAACTGAAGAAAACTTCCAGTGTGCAACAATCAGAGCAGGCAAGACCGGGCACCCAGCTACCTACCTATGTGGCTACTTGCATTGAAATCTGCAGCGAGGTAAAGTGGAAGAGGAATATGATCTGCCTCGCCACGGACTAGCACGACGCGCGATGGGCAAATTCCGGGCTAGCCGTATTTTCGGGCAAATAAGGAGATCCCACGTCTTTTCTGGGCCTAAGTTTTATGACACGATAAGGTCGGCAAATCCTGATACGGGAGGTCCTGTGATTCCACGAGCCATTAACGCGGCGCATATAGCTTCCTTCTTCCGTCTTGCTGTGCGGCTCGACGTGGTGTCAAATATGCACGCGTGGCTACGGATTTGCTACCGATAGGTTCTGGTGGCTTTGATCCCTGGCCGACGGTGTTACCTGTTACCGCACGCTCGGACCCTCGACATTCTGTTTGTATTGACAGGGGGGGGGAAGGGGGGCGCGGATTCGTCGTCCTTGAAACGTTGGCCGCCTGCATGGCTAGCTGGGTATTTCCGCCACATGCCATCCATCGTCCATGCCTGCGGCCCCATGTCGGCCTTCCCGGATTCCCGGGTCCGCTCGATAAACATCCATCCTTGTAAGCAGCGGCGAGTTGCTCGTTCTATCTTTGGTTTGATTAGACCCATTTCTATTTTTGTTGTCTGCAAAGAGAAGAAAAATTGGGTCTTTCAAGCGGCTATTTGCCATCATGCCATCCACCCCCGGCGGGAAGAGTCATGATTTTAAGCGCCGTTCGGCGCTGCCCCCTCGGTTTTGGCTTGTACGGTTGCAGGATGCTGGGAACCTGGATGCCTATAAAACCTTCGGGATCAACCCCTTTCCTCGTCTTAGGCAAATCTTTTTCTCATCCTCGTCACAATACCCCCTTGCACATCTTTTCTTGTTGATTACTACGTAACTACTATACTACCAGCACCTTTTCTTGTCGTCCAATAGCGCTAGGTAGAGCAACCATCATGGCAGCCACATTGGTCCAAGTCCCCGACTTTCTGCGCAACTGGCAGTGGGAGCGTGCCCTGAACCCTCTCTATGAGGAGGTGAAGACTGATTCTCTTGCCTGGCTCCATGGCTTTGGCTTCTTCGATGTCAAGTCTCAGGATTCATTCGACCGCTGCGAGTTCCGTGGGTCATCAAACTCTGACTTTCCTGACGGCTCAGCACTAACTCATACGTTCACAGCAAAGCTCGCCATGCTCACGTCCCCGCACCACAACCGAGGTACCTAACACTCCATCCTATTTACCTCTTGTGCCGTTCCCTTTCCCACTTCTGCAGACAGCCCACAGCCCACAGCCCCGCAAGACACATTGGCCCGAGACTGAGACTGATACTTCGAACAGAGCATGCTCGATCCACATGCGATCTGATGGACCTCTTCTACGTCATCGACGAATACACCGACGTCGAGGACGCAGGCGGGGTTCAGAAGATTGTCGACATAATCATGGACGCCTTCCGAAATCCTAGCAAGCCGCGACCCACGGGCGAGTTCCGAATTGGCGAGATGGCACGCCAGTTCTGGGCTCTGGCCATCCAGACGGCCTCACCCATGTCCCAGGTCCACTTTGTCGACACCATGCAGGAGTACCTCGACTCGATTACCGAGCAGGCCGTGGACCGCGCCAACAACCGCGTCCGCACCATTGACGAGTACTGGGCCCTCCGCCGTCTGACGGGCGGCTGCCTCCCCAGCTTTGCCCTGATTGAGCTTGGCCTGGAATTCCCCGAGGAGATCTACCGCCACCCTCTGCTAGAGAACCTCCGCGAGTGCGCCAACCGGGCCATCTGCGCTGCCAATGTGAGTGCCCGCCAGAGACATCGTTGTCAGTTTAACTGGGCAGGCACTAATGACGTTCCCCTTGGACCGGCAGGACGTGTATTCGTACAACATTGAGCGGGTCCGCGGCCACGCCCTGCACAACCTCGTGACCATCGTGATGCACGAGAAGGACATGGGCCCGCAGGACGCCATCACGTGGATCGGGGCGTGGCATGACGACCTTGTCGCCGACTTCTTCGCCAGCAAGGCGGAGCTGGAGCAGCTGCTGAGCAATGGGGAGTGGGCGAGCGGGGACGTGGAGCGGCAGGTGAGAATCTACGTCGACGGGCTCGGGTGCTGGGTGCGCGGCAGCGACGACTGGCACCTCGAAGGCCAGCGCCACCTCGGCAACCAGGGCCCCAGCTTCCGCAAGAACCGCCAGCTGCTGATGCTGCCCCGCGTCGACGCCATGCAGGCGCGCGCCGGAGTCACTGATGCTGAGGGCATCCTGGTGCGCGAGCTCATGGAGAAGAATGCTGTCGCGGGCATGCACATCTCGACCCAGGCCACTGCCATCCTGACCGTGTGATTCGAAAGGGGCAAAGTGGCACGTGTTTCTGTCTGGGGTGCCAAGGACCACGCCACGGAGCAGTTGTGTGGAAATCGAGCACTGGGGAAGGGAGCTGGGGGGCCACTCTCGTTATTTCCCCCCCCCCCCCCCCCCCTGTCCTAGGTTTTCTTTTGGATTACTCAATGGCCCACCCAAACACCTGTATGAAGGCATTAGTTGTAGTTCTAGGCATACAAATTTCAGCTGTTCCGCTCACCTTACATCGGTGACGATGTCGAATCTTGGTGTCAATTACCGCAGACTCGGAGTCTCCATTGGGAACTCTTTCCCTGTTCGGGCCCGACGTCTCAACGGTGTGTGGTACTGCAGTCTGGCAAGTTGGAGACAGCCACGATAAGACTGCCAAGTGCAGCCAATGATGGATTCCCATCGAGCAACTCCAAGCGGTCAGAATCTCTTATCTCTGACGGCGCCCCCCACGATTCCTCTCCGCATGTCTGTCCCGAGAGCGGGGGAATGAGATCGTCGACCGGGGTAGCGGTCCACTGCCTGCCACATCGCCTTCCGCGCGGCACTGATAACAAAGCAGGCTAGCCGCCTTCGGCCTACGATGCAGCCACCGATATCATAAAGAACGCAAATAGGTATGCCAAAACATGTTTATATGTAGACAGCCCTCTTGAGCACTTCCGGAAACTGGCAGTTTCTGGCCTGCAACCTTGGCCCTCGAGAACGTACCTCGGACAACAAACACTGAGAAAGACGAAGATGGCTACTTCGCACGACGCTGAGAAAGCGGCCGTCGAGGCCAAATCCAGCGAGGACATGGAGTTGGGACCCGACGGCAAGGTGGACCCCGAAACGGAGAGCAACAAGCCGCCCTCCATCGCCGGGGCCGAATCCCATCTTCTAGCATCCATCGACGCCAAGGCCGAGCGCGCGCTGGTCTGGAAGTTCGACCTGCGCCTGCTGCCCGTGCTGGCCGTAATGTACCTGTTCAACAGTCTCGACAAGTCTAACCTGGGTAACGCCAAGAGCCACCTCGAGGTGGCGCTGGGCCTGGTCGACAACCAGTACAACATCCTGCTATCCGTCTTTTTTGTCCCCTACGTCCTGACTGCGCCGTTCCTGGGCCTTCTTGGCAAGAAGTACGGCCCCAGCCGCGTGCTCCCGTGCATGATGTTCGTGTTTGGCTCCGCCACCCTGCTGGTCGTTGCGACGCACAACTTTGCTGGCATCATGACGCTGCGCTGGTTCCTCGGCATGAGCGAGAGCGCCTTTTTTCCGCTGGTTATTTACTACCAGACCATGTGAGTCGATGCACCGAGGACGCCCAGAGTCCCGGAGGAGCAGGCGCTGCGAAAACAGCCGATTTCTCACTGTTCGTGCCGCAGGTTTTACCGCCGTGGTGAGCTCGCCCGCCGGCTTGCCATTTTCTACGCGGCGCAGAGCATTGCGTCGGCCTTTGGCGGGCTGCTGTCGTTTGGCGTGTTCCAGATCCAGGGCGGGGCGTTGGAGCCGTGGCGGTACTTGTTCGTGATCGAGGGGTCTTGCACAGTGCTGTTCTCGCTGTTCGCATTCTGGTATCTCCCGCGGTCAGCATCCGAGGCACGCTTCCTCAACGACGCCGAGCGGCAGCTGGCGTACCAGCGCATGGCGCTCGATTCGTCCAGCACAGTCAACGAGAAGCTCAATATCCGCGAGTCGCTGACCATCCTCAAGCTGCCGACATCGTGGCTTATCCTGGCCATCCAAATGTGTCTCGGTGTGCCGCTGCAGAGTGTGACACTGTTTCTGCCCCAGATCGTCGGGCGGCTCGGCTACGATACAGCCAAGACTAACCTGTATACCGTAGCGCCCAACGTGTCGGGCGCCGTCATGCTGCTGATTCTGGCGTTTGCGAGCGACGGGACGCGGCTGCGGTTCCCGTTCGTAGCGCTGGGGTTCCTGTTTACGTTCATCGGCATGGTCATCTACGCGGCCATTGACGTGTCGTCGGAGCTGCAGGTGGCCTACTTCGCCAGCTTCATGATGACTTGGGGCACTTCGGCGCCCAGCGTGCTGCTCGACGTGCTGTACAACAACAACATTGCCCACGAGGGCAAGCGCGTCGTGCTTACCAGCATCGGCGTGCCCGTGGCCAACATGATGGGCGTCGTCAGCTCCAACATCTTCCGGAACCAGGACGCCCCACGCTACCTGCCCGCCCTGGCCACAACGGCCGCGTTCGGAGGCCTGGGACTGGTGCTGACCTTGCTGTTTGGCGCATACATGATCACGGACAACAAGCTGAGAGACAGGAAGCAGGGCGTCAAGGTGAACCCAATAGACGTGCCTACCGAGAAGCTGAAGGACGGGCCGGCCTCGCCAGACTTTCGGTGGTGTCTCTGAGCACCACGATACCATTTCCCTATAGTTTTATGCCCACAAAATTGGCCACGTATTATTTTCACGGAGTAAAATATCAAGACACGGTATTGTGCATTTCCGGTGTGGATGGTGATTGAACCCCAGTGCCGGACTTTGAGTAATTTCAGCGTCGAAGTACCCTCCTCCCTTTATTTAAGGTAGTGTGATTTTCTAGACCTTAAACCACCAAAAGGCCATATTTAAGAAATAGGTGCTCTGAATCTGCAGCATCAAGGCACTCTAAAGCTCTTACCATCTAATTCGTTGCGTTGCACCATGAGGGTCTCCGTAACACGGGGATGGAGTTCACCGACCTTGGGTGTTGGAGCTTACCCGTAGTATAGAAGAGGAATTGCACTCCACAACAACCAATCACACAAGGCCCGCTGGCCAAATGGTAAGGCATCTGATTTCGGTCCAGTTCTCAGAAGATTGTGCGTTCGAGCCGCACGTGGGTCGGTCTTTCTTTTTCGTTTTTTTCATGATTGGACATTTCTTTTTATAGTTTTGTTTCGGTCTTGATCCATTTTTAGGAAACTCTACAGGCCCAAGTTTTTGGAACCCACATTTTCTTGTCTCTTTTTGTTGCCTTTATCTTGTTTCAGTTTCACAACGGGAAATACGGCTCCGTTATATATGGGAACGAAATCCTAGCTGGCTTCAGATATACCCGCAGCACGGCGACTCGCGGGAAAACGCAGCCCGTCGCCAGTAGCATTCCGTCGCTGGGTAATTAACGCCGTAATTAGATTGTGAGCCACAAAGATTATCCGTATGCCCTAGGATAAATTCGCAATGCCCTTCTCTTTTCTGGGGCTTGGGTTAGTACTGTAGTCAAGTCAAGTGAGGAACTTGCCGGCCTGGTTATTAGGTGCTCTGGATTGTTTCAATTGGCCACGATTCTTTGAACTCGGTGCATCTGGCCATCACTACCGCGATGCGACACATAATCATTCCAACGACGATTGCCGCCTTGGCTGCAAGGGCTGTTAATGCGGGATTTGGTGTCACTTCAAAATCCAGCTCGTACAGCGTCGACACAAACGGGGGCCTGGTGTTTGACGTCAGCAAGTATGCAGATTTTCATTTCCCACCAACTTTTGTCAACATCTTCTTCTGTGCGAGACTAATGCACGCCGTTATTGTCCAGGAGTAATGGCGACATCACCAACCTGCAGTTCAACGGCGTGCAGTACCAGGGAACGAGCAAAATGACTGCCATCAATTCGGGTATTGGTGCCTCCCAAGTCACGACCGAGACGGTCAACGGCTACGTCAAGATCACCGTGACAGCCAAATCGATGCCCCTGACCCAGTACTACATTGCAAAACCAAACGACCCGACCATCTACATGGCGACGTATATCACGGGCGAGGTAAGTCCGGGAGAGCTGCGGTGGCTTGCACGCCTGAAACGGTCCGCTGTGCCAAACGGGTGGCATGGCGATGTCGCCAATCTCGACGGATGCACCGCGTTCGAAGGCAAAGACACTTTCAAGTGCCCAAATGGCCAGACTCGCTGTAAGATGTACACGGCCGACCGGTTCATCGAGGACCAAGTCCACGGCGTGACTGGAAATGTAAGAGAAAGCTCATTGCTTTCTGACGCACATATATGACCTAATTATGGCTGACTCAACCTCAGAACATCGGCATCTGGCTAATCATGCCCGATGTGGCGTACGAGACGTCTTCGGGTGGACCGTTTATGAGAGATATCAATTCCCAAAGCGGTGATGACCAGGAGCTGTACTGGTACATGAACAGCGGACATGTGCGGACAGAGCCCTGGCGGTTTGGTCTAATGGGTCCCTATGCCATGCGGTTCACGTAACTATGCCCTCTCCTCGCCCAGCCACCCGTGATTATCTCTTATTGACAGTTTCGAACAGCACTGGGGAGAGGCCGTCGGCCAATCTCGACACGAGCTTCTTCGACGGTCTATCGATCCAGGGCTACTTTCCCAGCGGCAAACGCGGGAGCGTGTCGGGTAAAGCAACCGGCGTCCCTGCAAACTTCCAGACGGTGCTGCACTGGTACAACAATGCATCGCAGTACTGGACAGTTGCCTCCGGTGGGGCATACACTTCTCCACTTATGAAACCGGGCACCTACACAATGAAGATGTACCGCGGCGAGTACCCCGTAGCCCAGGACAGCGTCACCATCAGCGCCGGTGGCAAGGCGACAATGGACATTGCGTCTTCGGACCCCAGCCCGTCGGTTATCTGGCGCATTGGAGATTTTGACGGCCAGCCGTTTGAGCTCAAGAATGGCGACAAAATTGTGAGGATGCATCCTTCCGACGTGCGGATGGGGACTTGGGGAGGAAAGTATACCGTGGGGAGCTCCTCGCCCAAGGACTTCCCCATGGCTCTATTTGCCAAGGAAGGGGGCGCTGCGACGGTCACTTTCAGCGTGTCAGCTAGCCAGGCTGCCGTGGAGACGGTTCTGAGAGTCGGCACGACGCTGTCGTTCAAGGGCGGTCGGCCATCGGTCAAGATCAATACCTGGCAGGGCAAAGACCCGGGTGCGCCGGTGCGTCAACCTCCCCGTATCTATTGAACTTATTGTGACCCCACTGACAAAGATTTTGTTACTTCCAGAAACTGATTGACTCTCGTGGCGTCACACGCGGGGCATACCGCGGGTACGGTGAAGTATACACGTGGAAAGTGCCCGCCGGCACACTTCGCGAGGGCTCAAACACGCTGACAGTTGGCGTGTATGGGTCGGGCGATGCTAATTTCCTGAGCGCCAACTACATCGTCGACGCAATCGAGCTGCAGGGCCCCAAGGGCGCGCATAGTCCTCGTTCCTGATGAAGATTCATTCAATTTGTTACTGAAACATTGAAAATGTATCAAAGGTAACAACTGTTCGTCCCGGTTCTGGTCAACTTCGGAGCCAGATCGCCGGATGCGGATTTACGAGAACAAAGCGACACACTGGGAGTCTTTGTGGCTGTGGGCTAAGGTACCTAGACTTAGGTACCTAGGTAGCTAGTAGGCACCTGGGCAATTCTTTGTTTCTCAATACACTTACTTGCCTCCTACATACCAATGGAAGTCTTCAACTTTCAAGCTCTTCGTCGAAGCCCAAATCCCAGAACCCAAATTCCCAGTTTGCCGATAATCAGTGATAACCTTCTCCTTTACTTCCGCCTAGAACATAGCACTTCGCTGAGAAGCAGGTAAGAGGCCTGAGCGCTAGTATGATTCAGAACGGATCACCCCGAGCCAAATGAAACTCGAAAGCCACTTACAGAACGAATAGCTTCTGGGGACTCAAGCCCTCTCCCAGCACCATGGCAAATCCCGTGCGACCGCCGTCCAAAGTACGGAAAAAACAGGCTTTGGATTTTTTCAACTTCATGAGACGAGGGAGGGGGGTACACTGGGCAGCCACACCCCGCGCGCGATATTACACGGCATTCCAGGTCCCGCTCGCGGGGGCCGGGCTGAGCGTTAGAGATTGGCCAGGGCTCTCCCAGGCGGACTACGACATGCCTCCCAGGGAGCCATTTTTCGGAAAATGGCGTCCAGAACCACAACACGGAGTCCCCGCTGGTGGGGATAACGCGGGCATGACAGCCAAGAAGATACACAGATATTTGGATGCCCAAGGGTGGGAAATCATCAAGATCCTCGGCTGGGGAGGCTTTGGCGTAGTGTGCTTGTTTAAAAGAAAGCGACGACTTGGAGGGCGAATTATTAAACGCGTCGTAAAATGGAGCTTTGTGGAAGGCGGTATGAGATTGGAGAAGGAGATATTGCTGGTGAGTTAGCATGTGAAAACAGCTCCCATGGCCGCACGGTTTCGACATTGCTGACCCAATATTTGCAATTAGGAATTTGAAGGCGCCATGCACGTGGCCCAAATCAGCAAGACAGCTGAGGCCCTGTTTGAAAAGGCAGCCAGGGACCTGCCGGAACCCCCCGACGACGTGACGCAAAACTTCATGTTTCTCGACTATTACCCACGAGGCGGGTTGGACAAGGTGTTAGAAAAGGTTGCCCAGGCTGGACAGCCGCTCTCAGATTACACGCTTTGGCTGATGTTCGATTGCTGTAAGTTTGCGCCTTTTCACGTTTTCTGGTTATAGTTGGTAATTAGTAGGGGTGGGTAGGTAGGTAGTTATGGACGGACACCCTGGAAAATGGAGCCGCCAGATCTGCTGCGGCGGATAAAGAGACGAACCGCTAATCTACGGAACGAATAATTACTAGTTTTTCGGATGGCGGTTGCCCTACGATACCCGCCAAAGGAATGGCCGGGGTTTGATGAACACCATGCCAACTATTACGAGCGGATCCCGGCACCAGCCGCGCCTCGGGGTCGGTTAAGACTGAAGCAAACCAGGAACCAGAATATAGACGAAAGGAATTTTGTCCACTTCGATATAGACCCCTCAAATAGTAAGTTTCCTTAAACGACGATTGAAATGCTTCCATGTCACCTTTGATCATTCCCCCCCTCCCGCATATGGCTTACATTATACCAATTTAGTCATGATTGCAGATCTTGACAATGCTTACCACGAAACTGTGCCCAACCTCAAGGTCAGCGCCAATTATTGCTACCCGAGTAGGCACATTGATGATATACGAGATGGCTGTTAACGGGGGTCAAACTAATAGCTCAACGATTTCGGCCTATGCGTCGAAATTACAAACGCGGTAGCTGGAAAGGCGTGAGTCGAATGCTCCTCTGTCGTAATGATCCGAATCTGCTCGACCAAAAAAAGAACACTGAGAAGTGAAAATACAGAACCTTGGCTAACCATGATCCATTTAATCGCCAGGAAGAACATGTGGGACTTTCGAATGAGGGGCAAGGATGGTTGGCTCACTCCGGTAAGACTGCCCCGTAATGACATTCAGTGATTATATTGCAGGGCCGAACTGGTACCTGTATCAAATCGCCGGGCGAGCCGGGATCATACTGACCTCGTTTATTCAGGAACAATTCTCGACGGAGTGGGACTACGTGAAGTCACACCCGAGTGGGGCGCGTATCGCCGGCCAGTACACGTGGAAGACGAATCTGTGGCAGCTCGGCCAGATCATGTGGTGCCTAATCAGCCACCGAGTCCCGCCGTCGGGGCCTTTACCAGAGTTTGTGGGGTTACCGCTACCAGACGGGGGCCATGGGCCGGTGAGATGGACGCACGGAAAATTCATCACCCGCAACGCTCCGCCCGACGTTTTCACCAATACGGACTTTGAACTACGCAATCTCGTGGTGAGATGTATGATGGACGACCCGGCGGACCGCCCTGAGATGGATGAGCTGGAAAGGATAATCACCGAAGGAATACAGCGCCACGACCCGGGCCCGCAACAGAGGCAAGCACTCAGACCGTCCGGCGTCGCGATCGATCCTATCTTTGGGGACCCGAATGTACCGAGAGCGCGGATCTCAAAGAAATTATCAGATGTAAGCAAAATACCAAGAAAGCAAAACCCAAGCAATTACGATGCAATTATCCCGCTAATAGTAGACCCGTAGTGGTTGGAAAGGGCGAACGATATACATTTTATATAGGAAGAGAGGAAAAGGAACATTCTGTTCTCCCTTGGCTTTTCGGCCGAATTTCAAGCCTTCTAACTAATTAGGTACTTATGTACCCGATCTTTAAGAAGACAAGGCCCCCGGGAGATCAGTAGAACTTTCCAAAGGAGACAAGAAATAAGGACAAGGTGCCAGGCCCACCTCCGCGGCTATAGAGAAATGAGTCAGGCATACATGTAATTACTTGCAAAAATGTAATACACGAAGAGAGAGAAAAAGTTTGGGGGCGAAGAAGAAGAAGAAGAAGAAGAAGAAGAAGAAGAAGAAGAAGAAGTCCTAAGTTTTGCAACAAGAAATAAAAATAAAAGAAAACGAGCAAGGAGCGCAATACCAGTAACAGTCAGTCCCGCCACCCGGCTGATAATATATAACTCAGCTACCTACGAGCCGCCGCAACACGCGAGCGCAGAACCCGGGCTGGCAGCTCCTTCTCGTCGCTCCGCTTCTTGGCTGTAAGGCCATTCGCCGTGGCCTGGCCACCGAGCAACGATCGGCAAATAACCGTGCCAGGACGGCTGACGCGGCGTGACGAGAAGGCCCAGCTGCCGCTGCCGGGCGGGGTGGCGGCCATGGGCGAGGTCGTGGTGCCGCCGTCGGCCGGGTACGTGACAGTCATGGCAATCCTGTAGTCGACCAGGTAGTTGCTGCTGCACGACACGCCGATGGTGCCGCTCTGCGAGCTCGTCCACGTCACGGCCGTGACGGTGACCGTGTCGGGCCCCGAAAACAGCTTGACCGTGAAGGTCGCCGTGCCCGTGCGGTTCTGTCCGACCGATTGGATGGAGAGCTGGAAGATGTAGTCGCCCGTCGGAGCCGACGTGGCAAACTTCACGGCCACCGACTTGGTGTCGGCGCTGGGCGTGAAGGTGGCCAGGTTGGCCTGCGAGCCGGCCGACCCCGCGGCCACGACGGACCAGCTCCAGACCAGTGTGTCGTTGGCAAATACGGTGCTGGGGTTGTCCTGGAAGCCGCGCAGCGTGAAGGTGTCGTCGGCGCGCACGTACAGCGGCTTGTCAGCCACTGTGACCGTGGTTCCCGTCAGCGAGATGGGGATGGTGGCTTGGACGCGCGGCGTCGGCGACTGCGGGTCTGCAGGGTTGCCCGGCGGAGGGCAGGTGGACAGGTCGAAGACGGTGACTCCCGACTGCGGGAACGGGTCGAGCGGGCCGAAGATGTTGCCGTCCTCATCCGGGCCGACGCCGCGGGTTAGTTGCGAGAACTGCGAATACTCGTTGATAGGAGGCTCATTGCCTGGAACCAGCAGCTCGGGTTGGATCCTGCAGAAATGCTGCTGTCAGCCAGCTTCGTACCCCGGTTTTTGAGAAACGGGATGAAGCAACAAATAAGTCTCCCCAACAACCATTTCGGGAAAACTTACCAATCCAAGATCGGCACCACATACTGGCCCGCCACAATTCCGTTGCGGGTCACGACAGTTCCGGTACTGGCAATGGCCCGGTACTCGCGCGTGTAGGCCGTGGCCACGGTTCCGTCGAAGCGGGCAATCCACTTGTTGCGGCCGCCAGCCTCTGGGCGCAGCTGCGGAACACCGAAATTGCGGAACGACTCGGCTCCGGTGCACGGGTCGATGTCGATGGCGCTGAGGGATATAACCGTGGTTGGGTCCGATGTGTAGCCGACGAAGCGCGTCTCGGCCACCTCGACGTTGGGGTCCGAGTCGAAGACGCCGATGAGCGCCTCCTCGATGCGGATGTACGTAGGTGAGCCCGTCGTCGTGATCTGCACGTTCCACGCAACAATTTCAAACACAACCATGTCGCCTGCCGAGGTTCGGAAGCCGTGATACTCGATGTAGTCGCCTACCAGGAATGGCGCCATGACGAGCGCATCGGGCGCTTGGCTGTTTCGCACGAGTCAACACCAAGTAACCACGCCTGTTTTGATAAAGCGGAGATACCGAACACGCAAGTACAGAGTCACTTACAATATCCTGCTCGGCGCCCCCGTGCCCGGTGCGCGTGGCCTGTTGGAGTCTGGGCAGAGCACGTCACTGGCCGACCGCGGCACACACATGGGGAAGCCCGAAAAGGAAGTGATACTGGGGCTGACGTCGTCAGACACCATGAAAGGCAGCGAGAAGCCGGCTGAAAAGACGGCGTTCGGGTCGTTAATGCGGATAGTTGGCCCGTTCAGGATCTTGATGGAGCCGTCAAAGCTAATCTGCTCAATGTAGCCCTGGTTGATTTCCAGAGCAAACTCGGAGACGATGACTTGGGCGGCCAACGCCACTCCGTTGACAATGTTGCCAGCCACCTGTGAGGTTGCAACTGATTAGCAAAGTAAAGCCTTACAACCTATCCAGGCCTGCGGTGGGTTGGGCTTGGCGTAGTTACGTTGACTTCATATCCGAGCACAGAGCTTTTGCCTGCGACAAACTCCTTCCACGGCACAAAGGCCGCGGGGAACGTGACAAGCAGGTTCTTGGGAATCTGGACAGTCCAGCCGTTAACCAGAATTGTACCCCCTGTGTTGTACGAATCGTCCGTAGCGGTGGCACTAAGAAGATGGCAATGTCAGTCTACGCCGTCTCAAAGGAGAAATCAAAGGAGGCAACACACTCGACAAGAGCCCCGTCGAGGAGAATGGGAATATCCACTCCCATTACCCCCAGCACCAGGAGGAGGAGTGAGAAAAAGAGACGCATTATGGGCTATTGGTCCTCAAGACGGTTGATGAAAGAAAAGACTGCCTTAGACACCCCAAGGGATGCAAGCTGGTTAAACGAGAGACTGGTGACTAAATGTCAAAGCACAAAGGAAGGTGAAGTTGAGGGTAGTGAGTGTAGTAAGTGTAGTTGCTTGAGACGAGAAGGGCATTCAAAGATGTTTATATATTATTTGAAGAAAGCCTTGCATCACGAAAGATTAATAACGCCCCAATTTCGAAAAGGCAGTTCGAGCCGAGCACTTCTAGATTCAGTATAATTGATTGATTACCCTACAGAAACCGCATCCGAGTCAGCCACACCGTCTTGCCGCCTTCAAGAGTCCCTGACTGCCCTGGTGGTAGTGGTGGACCGAGCCTAAATGCGTCACGCGTTCAATAATATAATTGCAGGCTCGCGACAGTGGTGGATGGTTACGATGAGCCATGCCGAGGTAGGTACATAAGTCAGCGCACCAGTATGTGAGTGGCTAATTAGTCCGTGGATTGATCCCCTTTCTCAGTAAATGTGTGCATCGAGCCCTCCATCTCATCTTAAATGTGTAGTATTGTATCGGCAAAAAACTCTTGGCAGGCTCTAGTCCGAATCCTTGGCTATTAATCACATTTTGTGTAAACTCTCAGATGCTGAACTGCCGCCTCCTAGTAAGCGCTGCCATCAACCTCCTGAAATGTGTCTTACATACAAAATAAATTGCACTTGCGTGGTAATGGTGTACGTACCCGCCCCACGGGATTGGACAGGTATCTCTGCGGCAAAGCCGTATTGTGTGAGGTGAGGGTGGAGTGACCCATGCCCTTCCCCAGAATGTCTCACAACGTCACACATTAGTAACTCAGCCGTCTTCTCAAATAACAAATCCGTGGCGCAAGCTCTATAGCTCCAAAACGTGCGGCGTTGCGCCTCATTCAACAACAAGAGCGTGCTCTGTGCAAGTCCAAAGGTCTTGGAATGTATGTACAGAGTACAGCACAGCACATAGCTTTTATTCTACCAATGCTGTTGGTTGTTAGATGCGGCATGTTCCAGCCAGTAAGGCGGTCTTGTTTCGTTCATGTCTTATCAGGCCCACGCTTCGCACTGGCCAGTCGGCAATCGGCACACGGCTCGCATGATTGGGAAATTGCCACTGCATGGCTGAAGGCGTAACTGGCGAGTAGCATTGGCACCCCCCCCCCCTTCGCCACGGTACTATAATTTTGTGTGGGATTTCTGTGTGGCTTGCACCTGGTTCACTGCGGCATCCATTGCTAGATAATTATTAACTCATTACGGCCCTGATCAGAGTCCCAAGATTATTGTTTACCTACTCTAGTTGACGTATTTCTCTGATTATTTTCCCGCGCCGTCATCATTCCCAGCCATAACGACACGAAGCTACAGTTACCTATTTATCTTGACACCCACCTAGAGTAGAGGTTTGTATGTCTTGTCTGCTCTTGCCCCCATGCTAGCCTTGTTGCATATCGGGTTGTACCGAGGCGCATGATACTCTGGTAGTTGGGAGGGTGGTGGCTAGGGTAGGCGGGAGCCTTGACCAGGCATAATATGGAGCAATATTAATTACGTGATTGTCCCTCTTCCTCCGAGTCTAGACCTAATGATCAACGTGTAGGGGGGGAACAGGACAAAGGATACCGAACCAAGAACCAACAGCACACGCGAGCAATAATGTCAGGTAGGGCAAGTTTACGCGGCTGGAGCCGTCGAGGAACTCGAAGTCCGCGGAAGAGCTTTGAGGTGCGTGACTCGCCACCCACTCAAATCTCCCTCGGCGACACCGCGTTTGGGCAGCACAGAGCAGTAGAAGTGGTGTATGTACGGATGTGGTTGGTACGTATTAGATGTACATGTACGTACCCATGTCGGATAGGGCCCCGGCCCAGCTAATAATAACCCTGGCCTCCCTCATGTCCAGCTGTGCGGTGACTGCGGGGGTTGTGGACGGCATCCGGACAGGTAAGAACCCCGAGAAGGTGATCCCCTTTCGGCCTGTGGCGGCTCCTGTTCCCCGCTCGCCAGAGCAGCGAGTTGACATGGAGCGATGGGGCGGACCGTCCCCGGTTCGAGCTTCCTTTTGTATGATTGGTCAGGCGGCAGAAAAGTTGGTAATGGTCTGGCAGGGTCGCAGGCGGGCGGAAGAAGGCGGCTAGCAAGGAGGCTAGGGTCTCGGGGAGACATTTTACTGACTGCTGAGGGGAATTAGGGCAAGGAGAAGCTAGGGAAGAGTGTGACCGGCAGACACTAGTCTCCAGCCCCGCTGACTCAGTGCCTGCCTTACTCTGTAGCTACGTAGTCTAAATCTAGAACTAGCTATAGAATCCCTGAGCGGCACGTGGGCAGTGCCTAGACCCTAGATGTGACATTACACCATCTGATAACTCTATTTCTTTTTGTCCGAATCGATCTGGCTCAACAGGCTAGAACTAGTACAGCGCCGCAGCAGACGTTGATGAATCTGGAGCACAAGACAATTAGCGAATGCACGCAATACGTTTGTCGGGACCAGCGTTGAACGTGGGCTTTTGCCAAGGTCTGCGGAGACTGTGAGGGCGCGAAGCCAAGGCCTTGGCCACTTGGCTTGGCAGGGCAGAGCCGGTCGTTCTCTGGAGTGGTGCTGGGCAGCAGAATCAGAATGGAGGATTCTGCCATCTTGGCAACATATTGCGAAATTCGTCTTCTGCACGGGAGAGCGCAAAAAACGAGGGGACAGTGGCTTCCTTCGAGCTCCCGGGGTCGAGACAGATGCAGCCCGACACGCAACCAAACCCGGGCGAGGATCAAGGTACGAGTTGCGGCACATGTACATACAGAGTGCTCCGTATATATGTGCGGTCTTCCTACCTTAGTGTGCACTACCCAACGCACGGGGGATCCCCTCTCCGACCTTCGCCCGTCCGGGACGGCACGTCGCACCAACCCGCTCCCTTCTCCCTAGTCAAGCGGAGACGGACAGGGGTTTGCGGGCGGGCCAAGTTCCGAATTGGGGCCACTAACAAAACCCATGACTTGTCGCTTTTGCTTGACAAGTTGAGAGGGGGGTACTTGCGCGGATACGGTCTAGTTCTAGCTTGATGACTAGATGATTAGTAGTATTCCGTGCATGCACGTGGATTTGCCTGTGATCCTCCGAGATACAAGTCAACGACAGACAATCCTCAGGGCGGGACTTTCCGATGAATCCACTATATAATATCGATAGGTATCATGAAGCCGCTATAACTTTATGGCTGGTGTTGTTCAGACCAAGGTACGGTGACTATTCCGTAGGTACCTACCTAATTGTCCAGGGCCCCGACCAAACCAGCGAGACTCAGCCTGCAGCGGCGCAATCGACAGTAGGTGCGCTTGTTCGTAGGCGTGCTTACCACCCACCAACTCCAGCCTCCTCGTACCTGAGGGTCAGAACGCGCCGGCGAGGAATGCGTATGGAAGCACAGAACTCACACCATACATACGCAGTAGTGCCATGTACTGTAAGGGATGGAATTCTGGGTTTGCATGGGGCAAGGGGGGCAGTTACGAGGCCCCAATGAGGGTCGCAACAGTCCCGGGCGCTATTGGCCATGGACTGCTACCGCCAAGCAAAATGCCTCGAATCCCCAGGGCCTGAGCAACAAAGCCAAGACAAAGCCAAGAAAAGGCCAAGCAAAGAGCCCCAGGCATAATACGGAGTAGCGCCTGCGAGCGAGCACCAGTGCTTTGTGGTGTGCCTAGAAAGTTAACCTTCTCCCTCCCGTTCACCCTCTTCCCCCGACTGCAAGATAGCGTTACACCGCCATTGCCCAGAGGTCTAGACAAACCTGGGTGTCGATGTTTTTCGGCAGATTTATGGCCAAGGCCTTCCGAAGCTCCCGTCCCGTCCCTTTCCGCACCTTCCTGACCACGCCAAGAGTTCGATAGTTGGATAAATATTTGCACCGTCGCGTTTCGTTTCTGGTCTCTGTTTCCGTAGTAGTGCTGGGGGCTCGGTCAGCTCGGCCTTGGCATTGTTCTGAATTGTTCCATTACCTGCCCCAGGCGCGCCTGCTGGCCGCAGCAGCTCCATCTGGCTTCGTCGTACATCTCCATCTATGTACGTACTTCGTACATGTACCTGCAAGGCCCCGGCGCTATCACGCCGGTTCACCCTCCAGGTCACATTCCGCGATAATAAGCGAGACTGAACTCGTGCGTTCAAAGCGTTGAAGACCCTGCATCCGTTGATCATTAGCTCTCGAAGGCCGTAGGGAGAACGGCCTACGTACCTACCTACTTGCTGTGCGAGGGCCGGGGCCGTCGAGCACGGGCGCGTGCAGTTGGTTGGCCTGGCCGTTCGACCGTGATAATTACCTGACTTGATTAGTAACGAGGTTCCGACTGTCTGGCCATGGAGGGTGCGCCCCATACATCAAAGTTCCGAACAGACAAGCACATGCACGCTGCGGGAGCCTGACGCACAATTCCCACACACCTCTAATAGACCTTGAACCCAGCGCCAAGGATTTCGTGCCGCTGGAACCCCCCCCCCACCACGGCCATGTACTATGGTATGCTTTCTTCTTGGAGCTGCATCTGCGACCCCATTGGTCTTGTGGTCGCCGACGCAACCCAACGCCACCTAGCGCATTCTCGGGTCATTGCTTAGGTACATTACAGCTCGTGCCAATAATCGCAAGGACGACAAGAAAACACTGCCACGTGCCCCTGCCTGCCCCTTATCATCCCTTCCATTCCTCCTGCTCCTCGGGTTCTGTGCCCACATTAGTCTCGAGGTCCCTCTGGTCTGTGTCTCAGGTTCCCCCAGTCTATGGTCTATTAGGATAAGGATGAGGACAGGGGGCCAAGGCGGAAAACCACCACCCCGTTCCTGGTTGGTGCGTATCTACTCTGACTGCCTGACAGCAAGCCGACACCCATCCTGGCCGGTATGCACGTCCATACCCCCGGACACTTGCCCCGGACTAACTAGACTCTGCTTTGATCGCAAAAATCCCACTCGGGGGCCCAGCCCAGTCGTTCCAGGGGGGTGGGGATGATCCCTCCGATTTCAGGACTCTCCATGTGTGAAATAATTATACACAATAGCCACCTGCTACATCTAGAGCGAGAATGCACGAAAACAGCCCTCACGCAGCCACCAGCCTGTTGGCAAGAAGTAAAACAGTCTCTTCACCCTCTTACCTAGATCAATGCCGCAGGTTGGCCTCTCAGACATGGCCCAACAGAGGTCATGGCAGACGCTAACCCTTCTCTCAAGTGTCACGTCTCCCCGTCCCTGATCCAGATGCAGCTGAATCAACACTCACGGCACTTGCCACTTCACGCACACGATAGTGTGCTAAAAGGCTTACTGCTAGCTGGACTGTTTGGTCAATCACCAGTGCAAGGTCAAAAGGATCCTGCAGGCGCCATTGGGGAGTTCGGACCAATGTGGATATGTCGCCGACTCTCAGTCACCGACACATTGACAATATCTTGGCAATGGAACCCCGTGGGTCCTAGGTAGTCAATGAACACACACAACACACCCACTTCTCCTCTTCTGCACCATCACCACTCTCACTTGTGACTATCGCGCACCACCTCAGATGCAATCCTTTCACAGCATATCACCAATAGTTCCACATTACATGCACCTCTCAACCCTTTCCACTTTGTCCAGAGGGAAGGTTGTGCCGATTCTGCTACTCTAAGCACTTGTCCCGGCCGGCAATTAGACGCGAGCTGTCTTGGCCAGTTGGGGCTCAAATGGACCGTGATGTAGAGTTTAGACTATCAAGATGGTAGATACTACCCGCAACGCTGATGCCCAAGCTGCCGCATCGCCACAGACGGTACGACTCAGTATAGTTTACTCAAGCAGAGACACCTTCTTACTCTCATCTCGGGGCCAATAGGGAGCCGTGATTGAAAAGAAGAGGTCAGCACCACGTCTAACGGACTAGTCCCAATAGCTCAGGCTAGTCCGGCTTCCCTCGTCGTCCATGTCTAGCCCTTGGCTGAGTTGCGAGTATATATACGAGCCCGCCAGACCGGTTCACTGCTGCCTGACTCATGTGTTGATACTGCTCCAGCAGACTCGAGCCATAGTCCTCTTCCCTGACATTAGTTCCTGCCCGGGCTTCCGCCAGTACAAATCCCCGACACCATGGTCTCGTCCATCTTGGCCCATCTGACGGCTCTCGTTGTGGCAGCGGCGCCGGCTGTTCTGGCAAGAGTGGCATCTGACAGCTCCTCTCCAAAGCTGGTGGCCAGGAAGGACTGGGAGAGCCCGGTCTACAACTACCTGTATCAGTTCCCACTTCCCATCCCCCCTATCAAGGCTCCCACTGCGTAAGTGCCTCCTTTTTTCAGAGCCTCGAGTTTGTGTGCACGGGTATCTTACGTATTGCCAATCGCAGAACCATCACCAACCCAGTGACCAACAATCCCATTGATTACTATGAGATCTACATCAAAAGCTTCACTCAACGCGTCTACCCCAACAAGGGGGATGCTACACTCATAGGCTACGATGGCATTTCTCCTGGGCCAACCTTTCTGGTGCAGCGTGGCCGCGAAGCCGTGGTGCGCTTCATCAACAACGCAACCATGGCCAACTCAGTCCATCTCCATGGCTCATACTCGGTAAGTTTTTAAAAGAAGCCCCCCCTCTAAAGTTCCTCGGCTGATGTGGGATGGAATCACTTTCGTGTTTAGCGTACGCCATGGGACGGCTGGGCCGAGGATGTAACCCAGCCAGGCCAGTTCAAAGACTATTACTACCCCAACAGTCAACCGGCCCGCTTTCTGTGGTACCATGACCACGCCATCGATCATGTAAGAACTCCAGCCAGAGCAGGCCGAGCCAGTCTAGCGGCCAAGTAGCGAATGGGGGGCTAACTTTGCGTTCATAGACGGCCGAGAATGCCTACTTTGGTATGAGCCAGCCAATCATCGGTGCTATGAGGAATCAGTAGCTGACAACAGGAACGCAATTCCAGGCCAAGCCGGCGCCTACATCCTGCACGACCCAGCAGAGGATAGTCTTGGTCTGCCGTCGGGCTATGGAGTCTACGACATACCGCTCGTCCTGTCAGCCAAACAGTACAACAACGACGGCACTCTCTTCAGCCCCGCCCAGGAAACGACGTCTCTTTACGGCGACGTGATCCACGTCAACGGACAGCCATGGCCTTACCTGGCGGTGGAGCCGCGCAAGTACCGGCTCCGCTTCCTCGACGCGGCCATCTCGCGGTCCTTCCTGCTCTACTTCCAGCGGTCGACGGGATCATCGGCCAAGATCCCGTTCCAGGTCATCGCGTCCGACGCCGGCCTGCTGACGGGCCCGCAGACGGTTGATAAGCTGTACATTAGCATGGCTGAGCGCTACGAGATCGTCTTTGACTTCACGTCGTTTGCCGGTCAGAACATTACGCTGCGCAACACGGACGACATTGCCGCCGACACCGACTACCTGAACACGGACAAGGTGATGCGCTTTGTCGTGTCTCCGACAGCTGTCGTTGACACGAGCACTGTGCCGGCGGTACTCGGGCATCCCAACTTCCCGCCGTCGCCGCCGCCAACAACCGTCGACCACCACTTTGAGTTTGCACGCAGCAACGGCGAGTGGCTCATCAACGGCGTCGGCTTCAACGACGTGGCGCACCGCGTGCTGGCCAACGTGCCGCGCGGCACCGTCGAGGTCTGGGAGCTCGAGAACGGCGGCGGCGGCTGGAGCCACCCCATCCACATCCACCTGATCGACTTCCACGTCATCTACCGCTCTAACGACGACGGCCGCTCCGTCTTGCCCTACGAGGCCGCCGGCCTCAAGGACGTTGTCTGGCTTGCCCCCGGCGAGACGGTCAAAGTCGAGGCCCACTACGCCCCGTGGGATGGCGTCTACATGTTCCATTGCCACAACTTGATCCATGAAGATGTGAGCCCTCCCGCTGACATAAAATACAAGAATAGAAATGCCCTGCTGACCGTATATCTCTGTAGCACGAGATGATGGCCGCGTTCAACGTCACGGCGCTGCTAGACCTGGGGTACACCGAGACAGCGTTTCGCGACCCCATGGAGGCCCGGTGGCGGGCCGAGGCAGTGACAGCGGCCAAGTTCACGTCCGCCGCCATCACCGAGAAGGTGCAGTTCATGGCCAGCCTGCAGCCCTACAACAATGTGGACGAGGTCTTCACCAAGCTCGACGAGTACTGGGACACGCACACGTCTGCGCCGCCGGTCAAGAAGCGTGCTGCTGCCGGCCCGGCACCCGCGCCTCGTGCTGCTGCCGGTGTGAAGACGCGCCGCATGAGAATCGACGGGGATAAGATCACCCAGGTCAGTTAGGCTCGTCTTGTGGTCTGGATTATGCGAAATGGTTGGTACATGAATGATAGCAAAGCCCGATGGAATCGTTGTATTACTGGGGCATAATGGGAGATCATTAAGGGGGTATATAGGATATCACTGGAAAGCGCCAAGTAAACGTCAGGGTGCGGCAGGTCTATAGCGAGCTGTTCTCCTTGAACTCTTCTTCGCATTTTTGATCACGACATTGGACGATATGAGACAAGGCTGAGTCACTCGGCCCGCTCTTGCTTTCCCGCATCTAATTACTACGCGGAATGAGATATATACGAAACAAACTACTATGATATTTATTATTTGGCTGTGTTGGCTGCCTCGAAGCTATTTCTTACGTCTATTACTCGACACTCGGAGGAGGTTACAAACAGTAACATTGAAAAACACAAAGAAACATCAAGCTAAGAGAAAACTGTGATCCGGAGCCTTCAATTGTTCCTACGGTGGCATGTCCATCTATTTGGATGCCAAGTCATGATATCACCAAGTTGACGAAGTTGGTCAGCATAAAGGTTTCCGGAGTAGAGAATACAACCTTTTCGTGTTCACTGACCAGACAGATGCGACACTATTTTTCAAGTATTATTAGAAAGTTATTAATATCAGGCTTTTAAATATCAAGTCGCCGCAGCACCTTCAATACCCCTTAACTATCTGCCCGTCAATTGTGCCGTCGCCCTCGACGCTTTGTCCCGGCCCGAATGAAGCAAACTCCACAAAGAACACAAACAAAGAACACCGAAAAAGATGCCACCACTGAAGCCAATTAGATGCAAAACGCCAGCCATATGCTCCATAGCGCACAGCCACCTGTGCCACCCGTAATTACATGCAGCATGCAAAAGGTTATGTCATTGAACAACGGAGTAACAAAGGGCGAAATGTCTCAGAGGCCATCCCATGACTTGACAAAGTCGTCGGCCTGGATCAGGCCCGGTGCAGCCAGCGTCTGACCGACGACGTCGCCTGGAACAACAAAGAGGCCGTCAATGGCCAGCGACGCAACCGTCAATCCAGACATGACGTTCTCGGTGAAGGGGAAGTTGGCGTCGAAGGTGATGACGTTGCCGCTCCAGCGGACGTTGGTGAGGGGGGTCTTGATGGGGACGAGCTGGCCGGAAAAGTAGACAACAGTCAGGTCGGCACCGTTGCCGTTGATGATCTTGCTGAGAACCGAGCTGCCGGAGAGGTCAGCGGAGAAGCTCAGGGTCTGGTCCTTGGGCTCGACGGTGCGGCCGCCGTCGCCAGACAGGACATTGAGGACGGGGAAAATGGGCAGGCCGATCTGGCTCATCTGGAAGGGGCACGAGCCGGGCACGATGAACTGCTGCAGGGCGGACAGGGCGAAGGGGCCGACGCTGGTGGTCAAGAAGGGCTTCTCAGACGGCTTCTTGGACAGCAGGCTCCGGTAGAAGCCCGACTGCTGGCCTTCCTGGCCAATGGTGCTGGCGACACCGCGCACCGCGCCGTTGTCACCGTTGATGGCGAGACCTTGGCTGGCGTCTTGCAGGGTTCCCAGAACAAGGTCGGTGAAGGTGTCGGCAAGTCTGATGGCGTCGCGGAGGTTGGTTGTGGGGAATTGGTACTTGCACGGCCCAGGCACAAAGGCGTTGAACTTCTTGAGCGTGTTGGCGGCATTGATGGAATGGAGCTCCTCTTGCTGTGTAACGGACAATACGTTAGCAGGGTTCATTTACAGGTGCACAAGCAAGCCAAAAGAAAAAGAAAAAGCGGGGGGGATAATAAAAGAAAACAATAAAGGAAAACGTACTGCCAGGATCGTGCTGAGAATGTCGAGCAGCTCGTCCTCCTTGACTTTTGATGCAACCTCAAAGCCGGGGACCTTGTTTGTGATGTTCTGTATCACGGAGTAGAAGTAGGCAGACTCGAAATCCTCATTGATCTTAACCAGCTGGAAAATCGGGATACTCTTGTCGGAGATCTTGGCCGGCGGCGGGGCATTCGAGAGAGTGCCGTCGGCCCGGCTCTGGATGGCCTTGAGCTGATCAGGGTTAGGGTTGGGGAACCCATTCGCCGACGGGACGCTGAAGGGGGCGGCCGCCACAAATCCAAGACCGCCAAGACTGGCCGTCGCGGCAACAGCGGCAGCAAGGAAATGCATTGCGAATGTGACGAAAAGAATAGAAAGAAAAAATGGTATTGGTATTTGGATCGATCGAGTGGACGCTGCAACCGGATGATGATGATGAATGGATGGATAGATGGCGAAGTGTTTTTGTGCGTGTGAGTTGGTGGCGGCTTCTCTCCTTCTTGGCAGTTCGGGAGACGGATTTACTTATACACATCCAACAAAGCCCAGGCCGGGCCTGCAAACATGCAAAAGCATTAGCACTGGGCAGGTAAGCCTGCCAGCCTCGTTGCCGCTGGTTCCGCGGCCTTCGTCTGTCGTCTGACCGGCAACGGCAACGGCAACCTGGACTCTGTTTCTCGGGCTGTCGGCCTGCCGAAATTCACATTCGTGGCAGCGCCAGAAGCGTTGGCGCAGGGGGGGCTTGGCCTAAATTTAGAATCTGACCGGTTTTGCTAGGTCCCGGGTGGCTTGGGGCTTTTTCCACGGGGCTGTGGTGGCGAACGTTGGTTGGTCAAGTCTCAAACCTCGAGCCTGGAGCTCGGGCCAACCTTAATTCCGGCTTTGTTCTGGAAGCCCCATCATCCGCAACGTGTGAGTGGTCCTCCGACCGCGACCGGGAAACCGATGCCTTGTTTCCCGCTCCACGCACTAGCCACACGTTGATCTCGTTGCGCCGAACCTTGATGGAGAAATTGCGCCCATGTCACTGGACGTGGACGTGAAGGAAGCTTGATTGGGACGAATTTTGGTAAGACGCGGCCACCGCCCATGTCAATTGCCATAAGCAGCCGAATTGCGATTCGCTCTGGTCAGTGCCTGCTGATGCCCATCCTTGCTCCAGGCTGAGAGCCAGGGCAAACGGAATGATGCTGTCGGTGATGCTACCAAAACAAAACAAAGAAGCGAAAAAGAAGCAAAATAACAAACAAAGAGTTCAAATCTCTGACACGCTGTCAGGGCCAGGTTGGGCATATTACGCTCATCCCCACTGTCAATTCTTGCCCGACACCCTGCCCATCGCTTGTTCCCCGAACAGTGCGTCGTGTTCAGCCATCCACATCGACCTCTGAGTTTGCCTCGCCGACTCTGCGACTGCACAGGACCGGGATATGTTGTTATCGCGTCAGGCTTTGGGTTGCCAACACAGATGACGTGAGACAAACGGCACTCGAACCGTATGGCGAACCCACATGGCGGCCGCCATAATTGCCAAAGAAAACATTAGACCCTTTGGCTTTGCAATCATGACCCGCATCTGACATCGTAGTGGGCGCACTCGTAGCCCACCGGTTCTTCCTCCTTGAGCCACCCTCTCCCGAGCCATATTCGCTGAGACTCTTTCTCAAGCGACATGAGGCGTTGGAGTTCCGTCTCCTATTTGGGCTGCAACCTGCGCGCTTTCTGAACGAATATCTGGTGAGCCGTTCACTCTTCTGAACAGGGTTTGACGCCAGCTTACCGAGAGTATTCCGCGGATGTAATCAACCACCTCATGGCACTCCTCCTTGTCACGAGTAATGCAGTAGAGACAGGACCGCATTTTCAGCTCACTGGCCGAATGAAGCTGGTAACCGTCCCATCCCACCCGTTCCGCGACTAGTTTTATTTTGGGTACCCATCTGTAAGTCATCGCTTGACAATCCCTGTAAAGAATCTCCCACATCTAGCGGCGGACATCTGCGATGGATGCGTTGGGGCTTGGACAGATTATGAGGAAGTAGATATCATCCTCATGTCGGGGAGGTCGCCACCAGCTGGGGCGCGGCATCCTATTCGGTGGCGGAATTGAGACCTCGAAGCTGTTTGTGGTGATCGATTGATGGAAAAGTCTCTGGTTTGACGATTTGGCGCCGCAGAATATGGAATTAAAAAAGAACAAGAATGGAATGGAATGGAATGCAAGAGGCTGATATAAGAAATTACTTGGACAAATCTGGAGCTTATAAAAAAAGAAATCGAGGGGGGGTTTATACTGTCTCTCTCCTCCCCCTTCGTGCCTTCCTCTATTCCAAGACAGGAAAGAGCCACGAATCTACGAATCTTGCGTAATCTCCAAATGCATGGCAACATCTGGAAAGGGAAGCAGCGTGCAATCAATGCAGAAACATCCAGGGCAAGAACCGAGAGCGAGATTGACTAGGAGGCTAGAGGAGAGTAATCCGACTTGCTATAGCTTCTTCGGTCTTGGCGCGAACCCGGTCTGTGAACAAGCAGTTTGTTTCGGTCCAGTCCATCTACTGTTAGAACCGGGGCTCTGTTCTTGTTTGGCCAACACAATGACGTGACGCTCAGGGCATGTACAAACTCCAGTACTCCAGCCCAATCTCTCCGTGAAACGTCGACTCCTTCCTCGTAGCCTTGAGAAAAGTTTGCACCGAGTCTCCACTCGCCATTATCACCAGCTCTCAACTACGGAAACTGCCCTTGAGCTCTACACCTTCCTTACTCGCCACTGCATCTATCTTTCTCCTCGCACAATTCAAGCTCGACTGGCACTCCACCCTCGGTGCTAATCTTCGCCTTTGCCTGTTTCCATTTGGGTGCTTTGCGTCAACCCTTGTCGCCTTTGCCGGTAAGCAACTTAACTTCCCCCACACTTTCCTAATCACCCATCTCCCGATGTGAAGCGAAGCGCTCCCCTCGTCACGACTGATGCGTGCGGTGTTGGTGGTCACCTCTCCATCCACATACATTTCTCCTCTCGCCAGCTATCATTATCAGCTTCTCAGCGAGGAGGAATGTGTTTATTCAGGGCTCTGCCACCACCATCAACATCCCTTCACGTCCGTCCATGGCTGTTAAGTTCATATATCTGACTATTATTCTGATTAGTCCCCACTTTGCCCCGCGCACCGACAAATTAACTACATACGTTGGGCACGATCATGGCTTCCACGCGCCGCCAGACGGCCCTTGCCGCTATCGATGCTATCAATGCTTGGGACATCTCCAGGATCATGGCAGTCCGCGCGCCGAATTGCGAACAACAGATTCTTCCCAGTAATTTCTTACCCCCTGATGGTGTATTCTTTCATCCTACCCGGCGCTAATTACCATATCTCTTAAGAATCACTCAATCGGCCTTCCATGAACAATGAGGCTTACGAGAAACACTTTGAGCGCATCAAAAACTTGTTTCGCAACTATCATCTCGCTGTGGAGGAGATAATTGAGGACACCGATACCAACAAGATTGTCATCTCGGCACACGGCTCTGCCGACACCCCGGTTGGCCCATACTCGATCGATTACATGCTCGTTCTCCACTTCACCGACGACGGAACAAAGATCACACGAGTGTCCGAGTGGGTGGATTCTGCGGTCTTCTCCGAGTTTTCCGCCCGCCTGGTGGTCGCAATGACAATCAATGCCACGAATTGATGGTGGTAACTGAGGACGTTGGCACGGATTTTGGCTACTGCTCAGGATTCCGGAGGCCGATTGCGGTGAAATTTGGGATGAGGAGACCATGTGCTATCACTGGGTATGCTGGGTGAGGTTGGTTTATTATTTGTTTTGGGTCTGCGACTGGAATAATCCCGGCAAGTATTCAGGCTGTAATTAACACTCAACAGCAAATGTATCAGCGACGCATGGAAAATCCTAGACAGAGACTTGGTAACTGGAAGGAGGCTCAGAGTCTGTATATAAGACGTCTGAGATTAACTATTACTAGGATTCATACTAAGGTAATCGACTACCCTCGAGCTGTGTATGAGTGATCGCTGCTGGCGCGTGAAATTGCGACAACCTGGGTTGACTTCTCCTGTCCGCGGCTGTCATTGCTTGCAGTGTTGCCCAACGTGCCGGCCTCCATCTCAGAATAGCAATCCGCCCTCCACCCCGAGTTGGCGCCAACCAGGTGGCTCACGCTCTCGTTGCCAGATCGCGGAATCGAGCCTCGTTGTAGTTCAATTGACTTCCGCACGTTAATGGCGAGCTTGGACAGGTCATCCAGATTATCGTAATTCTGCGCTCTCGATCCCATGCCATCTCGTGGCTTGCGAACAAACTGCAACGGCGTCAACATTGACGGAGCTCGGTTGCGTGAACGGCGCGGGGTGCCTCCAGAGCCAGTGCCTAGCGTGGTGGACCGGAGCGATGGGAAGAATCTGACAAGCAGGGCCTGCAGCGCGGGAACCGAGGCACAGATGGTGGCCACTGATGTCTCGAGACCGGACCAGAGCACAATATCGACGCCGATAACTGCGTCCGGGGTGTGGTAAGTAAAGATGTTAACGGTTAATACGCACTGGGCAAGGACTCGGCTCTGCTTACTTGGTTGCTGGTCAATGGGACCAGAGAAGTTCTCCTTTAGTGACTTTAGTCGGATAATTGACACGATACATGAACTGCAACATGCTTTGTCAGGTTGTTGTCGTCCAACTCAACCCCCATCCATAATCAAGTAATCAAGAGGCGGAAAGGGGAAAAGGGATGGTCACTTACAAAGCGCCACATGTGAAGACACCAAGCAATATCGCCCTGAGCCTTGCCGCGATATGTAACCTCTTTAGAAACGGTATCGGAACAACGAGGATAGCAAAGTCGATGACAATGTTTAACCCTGCAAGACTATAGTGGAGAGTACTGCGAGTAAGGCATCGCCCGCCAGGAACAGAGTCGTCCCAATATGCCGGGATGGGCCAGCACGTAAAGACAGTGAGGGTCTCCGCAACGACGGCGTATATGGCCAGGAGAATGAGGAGGCCCACGAAGAGGCGGCGGTTGTCGGGCGTCTGGAAGACTCGCTGGTATTGGAACACCAGTGAGAGCTTGACCAGCAACTGGTTCGCGTTGTATAACACAATGGTCACGTAGAGCGACTTGAGGAAGTCTTTGATCTGGTCGAGACGGACAGCGTCGCCCAGCCCGTAATGCACTTCTTGGGGGATTGTCAGGAGAGATCGGTCTGAAGCGAAGGGACTGGCCGTCGCAGCACATACGGTACATGCAAGCAGTGAGATAGGCAACAAGTCCCAGCTGCAAACAAGTGATAGTTAGCAAGTAATGCCGAGCCAACTTCTGCTATCAAATGGTTTGCTCACCATTACCAGGACTATGACGTAGTCGTCAGGTCCGACACGCTTCACGACGAAAGCTCTGGTAAATATCCTAAGACTAACAATGACGAGTGCAAGGGCGGTAAAGAAGAAGAGCGCAAAGACCATGCCATGATTGCGCTCCACTATGGGCATACTACCCAGATACCACATGATTGGTGACTGAGCAACGACAGCGGCGTCTCGGGGGCAGCTCAAAAGTGAAATCGGGAGAATAAATATCCAATATTTGGAGGACCAGGAACGTCCAAACCGGCCAGGATTCACAGCACGGGTAAGACTACCGGTATATAAGCTTTATCCAACTCGAATCCATGACTGGGCCACCCACACCCGCCGGATTCTGGGGTTCGGCCACGAAGCGGTGGTCAAAGTGACCAGTGGACACCACTGCGGCACCAGCAGGATTCAATACCTAGGTAAGGTAGGGAATTATTAGTTAGCACAAATTGCTGTGTTACTCTGAGCCGGGGCAAGCCAGGGCGTGGGAGCAGATGCACGACGGAGAATGTTCCAAAACAAAACTAGAAACCCTAATGGGTTGCTCAAATCATGCTGAGATGCGGCGCGGCCGGCCATGGCACACTCGCACTCGCAGCAGGCCTACGCCAAAGCACTATTTGACGCCATCCACGCCAAGCTTGAATCTCAATTCCTTCACGACGAATGTATGAGGAGGCCCGGCATCCAGCATATCCGGGGCGGCCAGACGGTGGGGAGGGGGGGGGGGGGGGAGGGGCTTGTCACGGATGGGATGCCTCAATTTGGACAGACCTGTGCCGTTGAGCTGCTGGTTGCCTCTTCTCGGCACCGCTGCCGTGCCGTCTGCCACGCGACGATAAGTCGGATTCTGCAGAGGCGCACCGCTGTCTTTAAAGAGAAGCTGCAGACTATGGCTTATTGAGTATGGACCAAAGAAGCTCCCTTTCCCATCCGCCCAGCCAAAGAAGCGTAGCCAAGAAATCATTAGGACAACCGCGATCAGGCAGGCCGCGCAATAGTTACTTCTCAGGTCTGTCATAATCCCCCGGAGCAGTAGATGTCATTGATGGCAGGAATTGATTCTGCTCGGTTTTTTTTTTTTGGGGTTTATTACTACGTACCTATGTACGTATGACCTCCCGGATGAGATTACCCTCCTTAATATCGACCTGCACGGCGGCGCGTCGGAGCCACTAGCACTGTTTGCAGTCAGGGGTTTTTGATAGATGGTGGGGGCTACTTGGTAACCCTAGGATGGGATGGAAAAAGATTGGAAAAGACCGCGTATAGAGTCTTGTGGGGGATACCCGGGGTGGGATTGAAGGAAGGTCTTGCCTGGTAATTATCAGTGGTCTTTCCGAGTCTGTCCTCGCCTTCACGGATGTACATACAGTTGCAGGGGTTGCCATGTACCCAGACAGTCGCATCTTCCGGGGCAAGCATTCTGTATCTTCAGGTTACGTAAATCGCATCTTTGCACATGTTCTCTGCGTGAAAGGGTCATCTATGAGAACCCTGTTTAGCTTCTGGTCCTGGCCACCCCAACTGTTGAAAATTGGCCTTTGTGGTGATAAAACATGCATGCTTTGCCGCGACTACGCCTCAGGTCCGCCTTCAACGACACGAGGTCCGCGGCCCTTAGCAGAAACCAGGCTCCGATGAGATAGCCAAAACCTGGCCAAGACTCCCGGAACCCCCTGTAATGGGGCCAAAATGCAACCACCCAAGTTGTTTCTTCAGGGCACTTCGGCCGCACGGACCGAGGCACGGCATTCACGAGACACATTTTCGCACACACAGATTGACCCGAATTTAATTCTGACCATGACGTTCGGTCCCGGACTTCTGGATCGGCCGTCTCGGGGGCATCCATCGACTCACCAATGCAGACCCCCCGCCACGCGAAGAGTTGACTCCCCAAAATGCGAACCCCAAAGACTCCAACTACGACTTGACTTGGCAGGTGATATGGGAACCGAGGCAGGCAAAGACCGCGCCGCACCAAAACGTCAATCACGCGATTGAGATGCACGTATTTTCCTCCCACGTCACCAATCATGCCCCTCAGTGCCAGGTCAGGGGGCGGCAGTGGCATCACCTCCGAAGCACCTGCAAGAAATAATCTGCATGAGATGATCCTTTCCCGTGCCTGCCTGTCTGTCTACCCTGTCTACCAGCTACCTACTAGAACTACGTAATATGGTACTGTACCTTATCTTGATCGCACAAGTTCCACCAAGTCCCGGAGGAGCCGGGGCCGGGCTCGTAAACAAGGTGGGACCGAAGTTGTTGACAGCAGGAAATTAATTGCAGACCACCAAAAATGTCAGTTAAAATACGAAACCCGCTGACAGGTCAAAGCTTGCAACAACCGGTCAAGTCGTTTCTTCCAAACTTCGCGTCCGTGGCGAGAACGACAGACAGTTTCAACAATTAAATAATACTGCAGTCTTGCCAACGCCCAGTGCTCAGTAACCCCCCTTTTCAGTGACCTACATGAGCTAAGCTTCCTACGAAACCCAAACTGATAAACTGCTACCGCTTCACCGAGCCCCTCTCTTACCCAGGGACTGCCTAGCCGGACCAGTGTCTGATGATGATAATATCCACAGCCTGTTCCGTAAAAGATATCAGTCGTTAAAAACTCCTTTGGCTGGGGGAAAAGAGAAAATAATAGAAAAATACAACTCACCTTCTCGGCCACCGCATAAGCCGTGGCGCTGAGATGGGCGCTTGGCAGGACTGGAAAGACGCTGGCGTCAACGACGCGCAGTCCGTCGGCCCCGTGCACGCGCAGGTCAGTCCCGACGACGCCACCCTTGCCCTTAGGCAACATGGCCGCCGTGCAGCACGGGTACATGTACGAGACGACCATCTGGCCCTAGATGCGGGCCAGCGGGTCCGCGTCGGCCGACAGCAGCGTACCGCCGGGCTGCGTCTCGACCGCGCCGAGCCGCCGCATCGCCGCCGTCCCCGCTATCGACCGGGTTCGACGCCGTGCGGTAGTCGAGCACCGGCAGCCCCAGCGGGTCTGGCAAGTTGAGCTGCGCCGTGCCCCGGCTCAGCGGGTGCAGCAGGATCGCCGGCACCGACGTCCCCGTCGCAAAGACGCTCTCCAGACTCGGGGCCTTTGGGTTGGCGAGCAGGTCCAAGAGGGCTAGCAGCTGTTGCCGGTAGCCCGCGGCCATGTCGGGGTTGGGACAGTGCTCGGCCGGGAGATACGACACCGCCGAACCGTTCGCCGCCGCCATGCCGTAGATCTTGTCGATGATGGCCGGATATGTGATTGACATATTAGGCAGCGACATGTAAATGGCGCTGTTTCGGACCAGTGACTCAACTGCGATAACCTGCGCTGCCACACTGCCGTTTGCGTCAACTGTACCCCGTCCCCAGATCTCATCCCCTCGTCACTCGTAAGGCCAAAAGGGGGGGGACGGTATTGATATGTGACGTCACCAATATTCTAGTCTTTTCTGAGTTCCCCAGGTAGGCAAGGAGGTTCTCTCGATCACCCTCCACATTTTGGGTCTTGACGGTGAATCCCTTGCCCTGGAGATATTTCCTCAAAAACGCCGAAACCGAGGCCTCGGAGCCAGTGATGGATGGACGCTCGACGAGAGCTTTGTGTAAGTTGATAAGGGACGATGAGGAAATTGGACCATCGAGTTGGTGTTGGAGGGGGTGCTGGCTCTGATTTTGCCCCGCGGAGAAAGTCAAGCTTGCCAACAAGGCAACGAGATAAGGGTTAAGAAGTTTCATCGTTTAATTAGACACTGTTGGGAGAGAAAATGTTGATGTCGAACATCGGTCGAATGAGGAGGCTTGCAGCCGGTGTTAAGTGCGAATTGTTAAAGGCCGTTTCGCCAATGCATCAGAGATAAGGTAAAGAGGTTGAACACCATTCGGCGTTTAGAAGCAGGCGCCTGCATTTGTAATAAATGGCAGGGAATAATCCTAGCACCGTGGCTACGCTAGGTGTGAGCCGCAGGCCTCGACATCTTTTCGAATATTTGACCAATAGATTTACAGAACACCATGTCGTAATCAACGCTTATGATGCCAACATGTCAATATTGACTAACCATTCCTCCTGAGCTTGACTAGATATGGGTATCCTGGTGGTATTGTGTGATCTGTAGCAGGAAAGATATCATCGGCCCCCGCACGGGGTAAGGATGCATCTCCGACCGTTATTACATTCGCCATTCAAGGCTGCATGTCGGTTATAAAGACCTTCAATTCTCGGTCCAAGGACATAAGCTCCGCCTAGTGATCTCATTATTGTAGTTTTGACCAATTCGGAAAGATTGCCAGGCACGTACCATGGCTTCCTCGGACGCAAAGACGTCCGGCGACGAAAAGGCCGTCTCCATCAGTTCACCCACGCCCGAGATAGAGCCTCCCACGTCGGGAAATCTGCACGTTGTAGCTCGCAGTGATGAGCAGCCTCAGTTCAACGATTCCCACAACCGCATCGTCGGTTTTGATGCATCCCTTATGGGGGCACGAGCGACGTTGAGCAGCGACGAAGAAAAGAAGCTCCTTCGGCGTATGGACTGGCATCTCATTCCGCTCCTGTCTGTGATGTACATGGTCAAGACTATTGACTTTACCAATGTATGTGTTTCCGCTCCTTTCCGGCATGGCATTGGGGGGGAAGGCTTGCTCACATTGGAGTATACAGGTTTCGAACGCACGTGTCATGGACCGAGGAACACCTCAAAACATCTTGAACGAACTCAACATGAGCTCGGATGCCTTCAACTTCGTCACGACCGCCTACTATGTATGCCATTCCCCGCGATAACCCCCACTTAGAGCGGCAGCTTACCGGTGCAAGATCCCGTACATTCTTGCCGAAACCCCATCCAATCTTTTGATCAAGTACTTTAAACCTTCAGTCTGGCAAGCACGAATCATGGTAAGTTTTCATGTCTAAAAAAAAAAAAGCCCTTGCCACCGACACCTGGAGTAAACACTGACCTGCAATTAAACTGTAGATATCCTGGGGCATAGTTCTCCTTTGCCATGCCGCCGTCACCAATGCTGGCGGCCTGTATACCGTCCGGGCTTTACTTGGTCTCTTTGAGGCAGGCCTCTGGCCTGGAACCCTCCTACAGCTCTGCTATTGGTACCGGCCAGATGAACTGGCCCCAAGAATTGTCTGGGTTACGATCCTCGGGAACTTTAGTTCCGTGATCAGCGGAGTCCTCGCGTTTGCTTTTAACGGCGTCACCACCGGAGGGGTCTCTGGCTGGAAATGGTAATTAAGCCAACTTCCTGCATGCCGACATTGGTGCAGCTTGCTGATCTTGAGGCTATCAAGGCTTATCATTACTGAGGGCATCTTTACTGTCTTTCTCGGGATGTTTATCTTCTTCTTTTTGCCTGACTGTAAGAAGCTGCCACTTTTTTTTTCTTTCCTCTTTCTTTTCACTCTTCTTCCTTATAGCGCACGATGACTAACTTAGATCGCAGTCCCGGATGATGCTAAATGGATGACGGACAGAGAGAAGGCCTTTGTTCAAGCCCGGCTCCCCATCAACTCGCCACGAAACGCAGAGATGGATTTCAGCTGGCGGGAATTCATCGACACTTTGAAAGACAAGAAGTTGTGGCTGTTTCTCCTGTGCTGGGCATTCTACACCATCGGAGTCACAGGACTTCTCTTTTACCAGCCCACCGTCATTGCTAACCTTGGATTCACGTAAGCTCATTCATCCGTCACACATCATTTCTTTGGGGATTTATACCTAGGAGCCTAATTCTTAACACGCTACCTACGCAGGACACTCGCTCAGTCTCAACTCCTCAACATCCCGCCCGCGATTTTTGCTTGTCTGTTGACAATTGTCTTTGGAGTCTTTGCAGACACGGGTCGCATTCCGCAACCGTCGATTCCGCTGTTTTTCATGGTGGTCATCCTGGCTTGCTACGTCGTCGAGTACACCTACCCAAGCACTGGCGGTGTGTATGCGGCCACGGTGATTGCGAGCGGTTTTGCTACAGCATGGTGAGTTCCTCTGTCAGATACTTTATACACACAAAAATGTTGACGTGGATCGATACCACCAGGTCGACAATGATGTGGCCTTGGCGCGTTCAATCGACCGAGGGCGCAACTGGGTCGGCATTCGCAATTGCCTTTGCCAACAGCTACGGCCAGATCGGAGGCGCGGTCGGTGCGCAGCTCTTCAACTCGAAATATGCCCCCCGATACGCGACTTCATTTGGCATTGCCATGGGCTTCATTGGGATGGCCATCGTGATGAACCTCATTACGTGGTACGTCACGCGACAGGTCGACATTGACACGCGAAAGATCAAGCGAGCCAGGATCGCGGCTCTGAAGAACAACCAAGCTATTTTGGACGACGTTGATATCCATGCCGGCGGGAAGGAGGGCCGCCAGACTGAGGCCCGTTGACGCGGGGTGACGGGATGACTAAAGTGTGATGGGATGGTGACAACAGATCTACCCAATTACCATGAAGAGTAAAGGGGTAATGACGGATTGGAATAAGGGGCAGTAAACAATGACCCGCAGGTAGAGAACAGATTCAGATTCCAATATACGTTAGGTGCTGGTGAAGCTCAAGCCTTTGGTGGTGTTCATTCTCTTGAGAAATTCGACATGGTTCCTCGCTGCAGATGCAAAGGCCCCTTCCAAAAGCGACCATATTAACAAGCAAAGCCACACCAAAGCGGGACCAAGTTCAGATCTCCATTGCCATTGCCACGTATCACTATTCCATCCCAAATCATATGCCAAAGAGAAAAAAACATAGCAAAAAAAAAAAAAAAAAAAACAAGCCAAAGAAAATGAACAACCAGAAACCAATTGTCGACTCCGGCTCCAAAACCAACCTGAATGCCGCTTTTCTTTTACTGCAAACTTGTTAAAATGGAAGTACCCGCACAGCCAGTGAGCGAGTAAGGGGTGAATGTCGGTAAGACTAGTACCACTGTGGCGGAACCTGCCAGTGCTGGAGCATCTGGCGGACTGCGCGGTCCCATTGGGACTGAAAGCGAGCAGCCAATTCCTGGATCTCGTCCTCGGTGGGCTCGTAACCGTCCCACATTTCAGGACGACTGGCCTCGGCGTAAGCGTACGATGGGATGAGGTTGCTGTTGTTGATCTGAGGTTAGTGCTTATAACGAGCTGGACAATGGGATTAACAAATGGAAGGGGACGAAGGGAGAGGAACGAACTCGTCTATGATCTTGTTGAGGCAGAGCCAGGCCAGGTTCCAGCTCCGGTTGGACTCGGGGTCATTCTGCACCAGGGCCTGGGCGCAGTCGAGGAGATCGCTGGAGAAGAAGTATTCGGAGCCGGTGAGGCCGCGCAGTTCCGAGAGCATTTGGTGGCTGGTGACGTAGTAAGCCCATGCCGACGTCATGGGGCCCTGAAAGGCGCGGGCATCGTCTGCCGACTCGCACGACGCGGCGACGCGCTCGATCCGGCACAGCTCCGTGAGCGTGTTGACGCGATGGGTCTCCAATGATTCGATGAGCTGGCGGATGGACTAGACCGCAGGGCGAATGTTAGCGGCGTGTTTTGATTTGGAAGCCCAGCTGTGATTTCTAAGGGCAGGGACGGAATGAACGGGCCACTGGGGAAGGCATGTGCCAGGGCGGGATATAAGATCAGGTCAGGGTGCTGACGCTAAATTGGAAGCCGCTACTAACCCGCGAGCCACCAGACCTCCCACTGCCGCTCGACCGAGAGCTGCCGTGCTGACCGGAACGACCCGAGCGGGATGACGACATGGCTGATTGCTGATTACTGGCGATGATGGGCAGAAGGAACTTGGCTAAGGGCGGCGTGGCAGACGTCAAAACAAGCCAAGGTGCCGTTTGTGTGGGGAAGGCGGGTTGTTTGCCGGTGTGCAAAAGCTGTTTTCAAGGCGTTGAAAGATATGAAACAGGTGAGAGGGTTTCCAAAGATGGTATAAGGTCCTAACTGGGTTGAGATTGTCTGAGCTGCTGTTGGGGATGGCTGAGGGGAGAATGGACAGAGATATCAGAGGGTTTATATCAGCAACTCCAGGTTCCCGACCCCCTAGCACTCACAGGGATGACTCTTTATCCACTCGGGTCCCTTCAGACCTGCGTACAGGTCGATGCTCTGGACCAGATGAGAGGAAGAACGGCACGGCGGCATCCAATAAGCAAGAGTCAGAGCAGGTAGGGCTGGACTCGATGGCGCAGGTCACACCCGTCGAGTGCCGACACTGAAAAGCAAGTGATGCGGCGTTGACGGCGTCGAGACGCAGGTGAGACGACGACAAGGGCACAGGGGGGTGAATTACAAAGACAGCCGTGTTAATGAATGCCAGGGGAATGGTGGGTGCGAGAGGCAGTTGGCTTGGGTGTAAATTGGCATCGTAAGTGCTCGAGAAGGGAGTGTGGGTCGAGGGGATCAGCGAGGGTTGAATCTGGGCGGACGGGGAAGACAGACGAAGGCGAGTCTCGGGGCGTACCGGGAGCCCGATATCGCCGTCTCGGTTGCTATGTCATGGTAGGCAATAGCAAGGCGAGGCACATGATGGCGTAGCTGCATGTAGGTTAGGTAGGTAGGTAGGTAGGTAGGTAGGTAGGTAGGTAGGTGGGTAGAGTGTAGATGGGGCGTGCAAGGCGAGTTGACAAATACAAAGCCCGAGTGGCGTGAAAGCTGGGGTATATGACCACACAGACAAACTGTCCGTCTTGCGGCTGGGGCTGATGGCGTCTGCAGCTTGGTTCGCGACATGATTCGCGAGACCTGAAATGGTGCCATGATTCACAGCAGGACTCAGAAGCTAGAAGGGCCGCATCGCTCCATGATGGTTGCACCGGGAGCGGAGCGGGAGTTGACACAGGGGGAGTGGCAGGGGAGAATGGAGGAGGAGGGAGAGCGAGAGAGAGAGAAAGGGGGAGGGGGTGTGTATAAGTTTGCCAAACTGGTGGACGTGGCTGGACTAAGCCATGTTTAGTTCGAGTGATGTCCCAAAATTGCTGACATAAAGACGCACAGTATGTACCATGTCTTGGGAGGCCAGACGGGGGAAGAAGCAATGCTCGGGGGGGGGGGGGGGGGGGTTCTCGACGAGGGGCCAATAGGAGATCACAGAAAGCCTCCCAGGCACATGGGGGGGAGATGTGCTTTGACGGGGATCGATAGGGCTGACTTGTTGCTGGGGTTTCTAGCATCTGCCCTGCTCGGTACATAGGTTGCATGTTCGTAGCAAGCAAGCAATAAGTTCTGGACGTTGGGGGTTCGTAAGGTATCTACCTAATGACGGTGTTAATTAGCACTGATTATTTCTTGGACGTCTTACGCGACCTGACCTGACGTCGCGTGGCGCTGGGGCACGCAGCAAGCAAAAGAAACGGCCGCCTAATTTAACCTACCTACCAACCTAGACTACCTTATCCGTGCCCTGTGTTGCTCTGTCAAGTAAGATTTTAGCCATTGGTACAACAAGAACTCTCGTAAGGTAAGGCAGCCAAGCCTAGGTCAGCGCCCTGCTCTGCTGCCTCGCGAGCAATCGACGATTTCGGGGCCACGAAACCAGTCACTCAGTTTGTGTGTGTATTGGCAGAGGAAGAGGCCCATGCCATGCTCATCAGCGACCGAGCGAGGAGAGACATGCCCGGAAAGTTATTGCCGGCTGCGCCCGTTTGGTATTTACTAAGGCGGTTGCAGTGCGCGAGCGCGGCCGCGACCGACATCAGCTACTCCGTAGATACAGGCGTGCCCGCCCGTAACTCGCTGTAATCAGCCCGTCGGTTCGATACCTCGGTCCGGAGTACCGGGGTACCTTCAGTTACCAATGCCGAGGCAAAATCTAAGGTTACAGGTGGGACAAGGGTCGTTCCGGCCCCTGGCCTGTCAACTTAGGGCTGCACGGCATCGGCAAGGTCCAGTGTCGATGGAGTTGCAATGGTGCCCGCTTCCATACTCCAAGATACAGAGAACACCCGTGTCCGCGCCTTCGTCGATGGGGCTAGGCGTTAGGGTTTAGGCACATACCCAAGGTACCTCCCAGTGGAGGTTGCTTGGCCGCTGGCGTCCCGGGTGTCGTGCGTGCCGCGCGGGGGGGGGGCCTGGAATCTTGCCCTGGAGCGTGCGCAAACCCGACCCCATCCTGTCCGTCCATGGAGTCTGCAGGAGCGATGCTGAAATTTGGAATCCATGATTTTGATGGCCGCGCTCCTCACCGTAGAGGCCATCTATCCTTAGATAACCTACAGACATACGTAATTTCAACGCCGGGACGCTCCAGGGCTAATGTCAGGCGGCTTTGCTGGCTGGTGTCGTTGCCAGCGCTGTCTCGGCGGCACCGGTTGAGGGTAGAGGAATTAGAACATTGCCCAGCCATTACGAAATGTCACATTGAGCCACTGAAGTCCTCGGTATGCTATTAGGTGTGCGTGCCGCATGCACAACGGGAGTTGGCGGCGCAAATTGGACGTCGCTCATGTAGGTTAGGTTGGTTGTTGGGATCGAGGTTCAGTTCGAGTCCCTGCAATCCATCTCGAGGTTAGGTTTTGAACGGATATTTCTGCAGGGTTCTTGCCAGTGGCAATTCTTTTGGGTCGGGGTCGCGGGCCAGTCCCGTGCTACCGCCTACCCGGGCCAATTGCCCTCTAAGCCTCGAACCGGAACCCCGGGTCGCTGCCGTGTGACACGGCCGACTAGCGCACTAGCTTCTTCATTTTTCCACCCCGATCCCATCTTGGCATGAGTTGGTAACTGGAATGTGGTCTTAAAGGAGCGCATCGTACAGCGCGACCTTGTTTAGCCCGTCATGGATGGAATACGCACTTGCGTGTTCAAGAGCACTAGTAGCCGCCAAGGACAAAACTACCTTACCTACGAAGTACTAGACACCGAGTTGAATGAGGAAGCTCGCAACTCGTCTGTACTCTAGGTAATGCCATCACGTTTCGAATGCTAGGCAACCGATTTGGAGGTGCCAAGTTGACTTAGTCATGAATACTTGCCTCTTAATACTACCTGTAAGTTGGCTCAAATCTGAGGCGTCGGGTGTTGCCGTGTCAGGCACCAGCACCAAGAAGGCCTGTGCTGCGCCGGCTAGGAATTAGGTAGTGACTACTTGGCTGGCCCAATAGCAACTCTTAAGAGACGATGTAAAGTTTACCACGCCTCTGGCAGTCGCGATTGTTATGTCCCTTTGAAGACTGCGGCACAGCTTCTGATGTTGTCTCGGCTTTCCATTTTCTTTCCATTTTTGGTCGATGGCTCAACGCTCTGAAGTTGTCAGACTAGGCTTAGTATTACCAGGCTCTATAGATGATCTGTCACTGCCGACGCAAGCCATCCATTGTGCACACAGATGATGCCTTGCCCCATAGAGCTGTACTATACCTGACTTGGATACGTGGACGTATTGTAGGTAAGGTATCTTGAGTGCGTGCTTACGGTATGTACGAATACCATAGACGATACATAGTACCTATGGAGTACTGTGGAGATACCCGATCCGCGCGTGTAGATTAATTACTTTGCCCTCGCAAATCGCACTGATTTTGGTATTGTACAGTACTATATAGTAATGCATCTATTACCGCGCGCGCACTTTTTCTCCAGCCCAGACTACCTAGGTTGGTACTTCGCACATGCGGATACTGTTGCGAACGTTACGGCAGGGCAGCCTTATTCGGATTTCCACAGCCGCCCGCCCTCTCTACCTTCGTACGAAGTACACAAGATTCTGTCATGACCTTGTAATCCTTCCTCTTATTTTAGTCAGCCTGGGTTCGTCGCATGTGCCCGAATGCTGTTTGCCAAGCCACCTCCAGGTTCCAGCTTGCAGGTGGTAAATTACCTCGCGTGAATGTATAGCTGGAATGGCCGGGACCTGGTTGCAGGTTGCGGGCAGGTTCTTCCATACCTTAGGTTCCATGTTGGGGTCGAGCTCGGCTGATCGGGGGTTCCCGTCTGGAACACCCCCACCAACAAGATCGCCGGGACCAGGTTCCATTTGCCGATCGCGCGCAGCTGCCTTGGCCCCACCTACCTACAGTAGCAGCAGCCGCCTCTTTGCACACTCCCTCCCCAGTAACGCAACGACACGACATGAGGCGGCTCATCAGACGAGCCTGGGGCTTGAGGACATGCATCTGTGCCTCAGCTATCCGCTGCCGGGTGCAGACGCCCATCTGCTTCGACCTAGCAATTGCGGGCGGTCATTGGTGCAATTAGCTTCTGTCATAGTTCACGTAGCGGCACTATCCCGCTCACTTGCCCTGTCTGCCCTGTAAGGCTCAACCAGCCCCCATCCAATAGCACCTCACAGGGCCGTTTCAAGTACGAACTGACAAGTCGGGAACGAAAAAGACAGTGACATCATTTAGGAACCAGGCCCCAAATGTCCCCTGTCGCGCTGACACGCGGTTTCCAGACTTTTGGAACCTTGTTCCTAATTCCCCATTGGCGCTGCCGAGTCCCATCTTCAATCTTGATCAAGCCCGGAGCCCTAGACAAGGTACGAATACGGGGGTATGAGGTGCGCTGAGGCTCAAGAAATGTCGCGGGGTCGGGCTGCTCCACATCCACACGCGGGCAAAATGGTGACCGACCGGTGTGCCAGCACGGCGGGGGCCTTCGCAGCAGCTAAAAACGAATCCCCGGCCCCGGCTTTGTGTGACTCGCCGGCGATAGGCAATTTAAATCAAGAAGGCACCTGCCGAGTCCACCAATCCAACTCAGGTAAGGTACGTACACGTACTGGTAATGATGGGGCTCTGAGCCCCGTCTCGTTCAAGCAACCCCGTTTCTATTGGAAGCTTGCCGGTTGTCCCATCGAATCACTGCCTGACTTTCTCTTGAGAAACCTGCCACAAAGCTTAGGCGCATGCATACTAAGGCACGCACAATATCTCCGCCACTATGCGCGTGCTGAGGTGAGGGGAGGGCATGCGGCGAGTTTTGGTGGGTGGCTTGGTTAACGCGTTCTGTTAACTTGTCAGTCGCTTCGCTTCGCTTCACATTCCATTCCGGACCCCTCATTAGGCCGGACGATCTCCGACCTCAAAACCCACGTACGTTGCCGGAGGCCTTTCTCAGTCTTACCGAGCATAAGCTTCATGGCTTAGTCGCCAACCCAGCACCAGTCGAGCATTCTCGCGAGATTGTCGTGCGCCACGCTACTGGCTATCGTGGACTTCTATTCCCCATCTTTGACTCGTCGAGGCAGCGATGAGGACGGGGGCCGAGAGGACAAAACCTCGGAGGTCAGCCCCCCACCAGAATGATTATCTACCTATCTAGGTAGGTAGGGTAAGTACGGTGCATCCAGATGTTTACAGCCACTACTAACTCCCAGAAAGCTGGGCGGGATGAAGAAAAAGTTTTCACGAAGAGGCAACCCAATCAGCCCACCCGCATCTGCGCATCACTGTTTGCCCAAGGCACAGCCATTTCCGGATCAAAAAAGACGAAGAAAAGAAGAAAAAAAGAAGAAAAATAACAACATTCACAATCTTGAACCGAGGCGCGTCGACCACGCACAGTTTCCCCCACCTAGAAACACGGCCCCGGCGCCGAACCGGCCGATCCAAGGGGATCAGGGCAAAGCTGAGCGGGGAACGTTGCTGACGGTTGGAGCTCCCAAAAGTGCAGGGGTCATCAACACACGAGAGCGACAAACGGCCCTCCGGTTTTTTTTTTTTTTTTTGCCCTCCAGCCGATGAGATACGAGAGCACGAATAGGCCGGTCATGGCTGACGGCGTTTCTCTGCCAAAACTACGGCTTCCTCAGTAGGAAGGAAGTTTTAGTACTTTGTTCATGCACGCAGACATGATAGCACGAGGCTATACATTCGCGTTAGCCCGGTGAGCATGCGATCACCGGATCTTGACAATGGCTCGACTCGGGAGACATTACGATCCTGCACCCAAGACAGCCACAATATCACGTCGGCACAATGACGCGCCACTACTTGTCATATAAAGAGGCCTGTCATGGAGATTACCTTGATCTAAATTTCTGATCGTGTCTAGAACGCCTGCAAAATGCATCCTACCCAACCAACCGGTAAATCTCGTATATGCACTGACAGAGAGATCGTTTGGATAATGCAAAATGACAAGAAGATCGAAACACGCTCGCCTGGGTGTCACCTCTCCGCCTCGAGCTGCCCCTCCTCCTCGTCACCCGTCCCGTCCCCATCGCTGTCCTCGTCGTTGCCCATCCAATCCGCACTCTCAAGTCCGCCGCCGCGTATCAGAAGGGTACCCATCCATCCTATGAGCGCAATACCAGCAAACGACCCCCATGCGAGGGCCTCTCCTTTAGGTTGGACGTGGATTGACAAAGTGAATAGGCCGCCAGATAGGAATGGGCCTATGCTGCGGCCAGCAGCAGAGAGAGACTGGGCGATGCCGTTCAGTGTTCCGAGTGTTTCGTGCGACGGAGCAGAATTGGTGATCTAATGTTAAGATTAGTACATAAACTGGATGAAACGGCCTGGTGTGCGAAGGCCATGAATGTCCCAGGATGTAGTAATGACAAAGATTAGTTCGGAGAGAAAGGGACGGCATAGAAATAGTCCAAGTATTACTCACCAACAACATCACGCTGCTCAGACCGCCGACAGCGCATATATTCTTGACCACCAAGACGAAGCCTAGCTCAGTGTAGAGCCATTCTTTGCCCGTTCCAAGACCCCACCACGTGTTTTTCTCTTCCAGGTAGCCAATCCACGGCATGAAGGCCATGCTAACTGCAATTCCCAGGAGAGAGTATCGGTACGCGCCCAAGTTCCCCATACGTGCCTTCAGAGGCTGAAATGCAAAGACCTGGAATAAAACGGTTGCTAGCCCTGCTAGGGAAAGACTTAAGCCAATAGTGCGTGGCCCAAGGTCCCGCCCCGTGGGAGGTGGTGCGGACACAAATATGGGATAGAGAGAGTTGAAGGAGATGTTGGAAAGTTGGAATACAAGATATGTGACGAGCACTGTTAGGGTGGTACGGTTGGCGAGCTGGCGAAACGCCGATTTCTGTTCAGCCGTGAGGCTCTTGCTGTCGGCATCGTCGTCGTCGATCACGCTGACCGAGGCACTCGGTGTGAGCAAAGCTTGGCCCTCGTCGCTTCCATTTTCCTGGCTCGTATAGGAAATCTCTTCGTCACTTTCGCCATGCTCTCCAGCGGCGCTATCAACACCCCTCTGGAAGTGCGTCCTCCAAGGTGACTTCCAACCGCCCACCCTGTTACTGTTCCTTCTGCTGCTAAAACAGCTGCTACACGGCCGGCACATCTTCTCTACCCACCCTAGACCAGCCCCAGCCGCCTTTTGGTCCGCTTGGTCGAGCGTCTCCTCAAACCAGACGCCGAGAACGGCAACGCTGACAAACAAAAGCGCCGCGGCCAAAAGATTTGGGGGCAGAAAGGGATATTCCGAGCCCTTTACGATGCCGACCAATAGGCCACCCAGGGCTGGCCCTGTTATGCTTCCGAGGCTGTACATGACAGGGAGCCACGTAAAGGCACTGCTCTGGTTGGTGCGGTCCGTGACTTCGCCGAGGCATGTCGGCACCACGGCGGCGTTGCCGTTGAGTAAACCCATGGCGATGTGCACTAGGAGTAACTGCTTGTAGTTGGAGCAGAAGCCAAAGAAGGCAAAGCACACCATCAGCAATGCCGTGCCCAGCAGCATGACTGGCTTGCGCCCTACCCGGTCGGACGTGTAGCCCCATAGCAGGTTGGTCGTCAGCTGCGCCAGGGCAAAGGCTGATGCCAGCATGCCCACGTAGAGACCTTCTTCGCCGTGGGGGATCTCGTCAAACGAGGCCACCATAGTGGGAAGGTACGGGCCAATCGAATTAAGTGCTGTCTGCTCGGCGAGCGAGAGCAGAGCGAGCAGGCCCAGTTGTTTCCAAGGCAGAGGCGTCGACATCGTGTCGCTGCCGCCGCCCGTCTGCCGCCTCGTCACGTCTGGGGCAGTAAGCGACCATGTATCCGACCCACTCCCGTCGTCGTCCCCATCATCGCGATCGCCGCCGCCGCTCGAGCTGGGCACTGGCCTGAAGAAGAAGGCGTCAGCCCGCTGCGGTGGGCGCTGCTCGCTGGGCGTCTTGGGAGGCGGGGTCGGAAAGGTGTGGTATTTGTGCGTTGCCTGCCGCCCGTGGGGCCGAGAGCCGGCAGCCGAGCTCCTCCTGCGCGCCCTGCTATTTGGGTGCGCCTCGTCGTATGGCGACAGCTGGGGAAAGGGTTCGCCGGCATGGAAGGAGCCGGACGAGGGAAATCGGAGCGGGCGTGCCGGTGCGGCGGACGTGGTCGCTAAGGCGCTGGCGGCCGCCGCCACGTTGGTGGTGTGCACCATGGATGGCGAGTCTTGTCGAAGCGAAGGCCTGGGAATCCTGTCGAGGCATGCAGCGACGATCTAAATGTCCCGTCGGTGGTTTTGTTTCACCGCATGTGGGATTGCCTACTTGGGTTATGACGGGGGATTCCAAGTTGTCCGGATCTCAAGAACCTAGAGAAAGATGAGGTGGAAGGTGACGCAGTTGGAGAGGTCCCGCGCTAGGGAACCTGGGAAGCTGTGCCGGGCAGCCCCACCAACTCGTGTCGGGGTTCGGCACCCAGAGTTCAGTCCACCTCACCTGGGCACCAGCCAAACCCGAGGAGGAAAAACACCCCTACTAGCCTACTGCGACCTGGTATGTACGTGTACTGTACAATGGATACGTAATCCGCGTGGCACCTTATTTCGTGGCCCATAACGGCGGGTCAGTGCTCAGACCTCAGACGTCGCAACAAAATGCACGATCATGGAACATAGGAATGGATACCTAGGGTACTACGGATAGTTGGGGGAAAATTGTCCTTGGATGGGATGGCCCGAATTGTCAAATGAATCGGCCAGGGCCACCACCCCTGCAGGTGATGCCAACAAAACCCCGTTCCAGTTGGTTCCTGCCCGTCGGCTCCCGCTAAGGTGTTCGGTAGGCAAGCCTATTGGCTTCCGGGTTGTCACCACGTTCTGAACTCGTTCGGTGGAATCCCAGCTCTTGGGCCGTTCTTATTCGTGCTGCGCATTACGGATAAACATTGCCAGAACTCCATTGTCGCATAGGTCATGCAATCACAGTGAGAGTTAATGTGTGATGTGCGGTGGGATGTAAGATGTTCTACCAAAGTTAAAAAGTATTGTGGGAGTTTATGTGTGGTGTGCAATGTAAATGGAAACTGTGGGGGCGCACGTGGTTAGAGATTCGATAAAAAATGGGGTAAGGTTTCTAAAATACACGGCTGCGATTGGTAGATTGGAGAATTGTGGAGAGCTTGTGGGGCGCCATTCCCTCCGTGGGAATATTGAAAAATGCCCGACATTCCAAAGAAGAAAAACTATTAGCGAAGGGCAGCATCCCTAATACGGGCCCCCCGACCCCGTATAAAACGCGTTCGGTCCGACCTAGGCGTAATACGAGAGGGATCTCTACTCTTTTTTTAGTAGGTAGCTATTAAGCGCTTGACCATATTAGCATCTCTTGAAGCCGAGATCGTGGTGGCGCGAGCGCTATAGCATCTCAGCATCTCTTGAAGCCGAGATCGTGGTGGCGTGAGCGCTATAGCATCTCAGCATCTCTTGAAGCCGAGATTTTGGTATTGCGAGTGCTGTAGCATCTTAGCATCTCTTGAAGCCGAGATTATAGTGGGGCGAGCGCTGCAGCATTTCAGCATCTTATGAAGCCGAGATTGTGGTGGGGCGAGCGCTACAGCATCTCAGCATCTTGTGAAGCCGAGATCGTGGTGGCGCGAGCGCTGCAGTATCTCAGCATTCTTGAAGCCGAGATTTTGGTATTGCGAGCGCTGCAGTATCTTAGTATCTCTTGAAGCCGAGATCGTGGTGGCGCAAGCGCTGCAGCATTTCAGCAGCATCAAATCAATGGAGAGGTTCAATCACCAAGGGTTTCTCTCAATTCGTCCATCTTTGGCAGACACCTTCCTCCCCCCCTCATAACGACTCGCAACACGGAGTACCTGCCCGGTGAAGTGCCCACATTCCTCACATCGAGTTGCTGGCGGATTCTGCGTTTCCATGGCGTATACGGATATCAGGGTGACTACTCCGTAGTCTGCCAATTTGTTTATTTCCAGGTTGTCACCAAAGCGTCTCTTCCAAATGGGAAGCTATATTCTCTATTATCCTACTTGGTGGCGGCGGTAGTACATCCTCCCATCGTTGCTTCTCCTTTGAGCGAAGACATGTGACTCTTGCAAGGCATTGTCCTCTCACATTACCTACCTAGGTGGGCATGGATTACCTTACCTTCCATTAGTAGGTACTTGGGATCTTGCGTCCTCCAGCACGGTGACAGATAAGGTAGGTTGCTTTCAGTGTCGTCGCGGCCAGAGGTCTCCTGTTCCGCTTCGCACAGCTCGGCGAAACTTTGCCCAGCCTTGACCAGCGCTGCATCTTCGACCATGACGTCTATCTGCGATCCTGGGTTCAGCCTCGTTTCCCAGGGCAGCTGGTCCGGCTTTGAGCCCCGTCAGATGCTACCACCTGAACCGTATTCTTTCTATGCGCCCTATGACGACCCGCATCACCAAGATTATTTCAGCAGCACCCGCTCAATTTTCGACCCTTCTGACGACAGCGACGGGGACGTGAGCAATGATGCACCATTATTCCAGCCCATTCGCTCAGCCATTTCAGAAACAGAGGGCAGCGATTACAGTTACATTTTCGTGCGCTCCTTAGGTCCAGAAGACAGCTCCGACGACGATTACAGCATCCTCTCCAATAACGAAACGGACGATGGCATAAGCCAGCTCTCGGGCTCTAGCTGCAATGGAAGGTGCACGTTTAAGCATCATACTGAGCTCTCCAAGCCCGAGACCTCGACAGGCCCTTCCCGCAATGCCGGTTGGGAATCGTTGCATGGCGGCGAGAATGGAATTGAATCGAGTGATGGCGGCCCCGAAATAGCTGGCAGCGGCTCCGACAGACAAATCCCCTCTAGACGCTCGGATGACAACATCCTCACTCGGAACCCGGCCCCGACAGAGAATACACAAGGCCACTACAGTCACAGGAATCACAGCAATGTCAATAACGGGGATGACAATAAGGATAATGTCATCAAGGACAATGACAACAACGTCAGTTCGGAAATCAGCAACGACAAACGCGGCAACGACAAGAAGGGCAGAGGGAAGGTCGATGCACCCACATTAGCATACCACTCCCAGACCGTGTTCAGAATTCCGCACGCCGTCCCTGCCCTGGTGCACCAAACCTTGGGAGGAAAGGGATCCGTCTTACTTAACAGCTGCCATGGCACTAGCACAAGTCCGGTCGACGCATTTGAACGGTGGGCGTTCGGGTACACGGGTCGCTCTGAAGATGAAGACCCTGCGACCTAGAGTGTCGGAGACTGGCCTGACGAGTGGCAGGGCGGGCAGCCGCCAACCACCTCGATGAACCCATTCAATCCCATTTGGAACTTCAGCATTTGGAAGTCGATCCAGGCCCGGCCACCACAGCCTGTCCATACTCTGCCGCCGCCCAACCAAAGTCGGGAATTAAGGGGCAACGCTCCAGAATTCCATCCTCCAAGCCAAAGCCAACAATCGGGGGGCAATCTTTTAGCGCGTCATACTCCGAAAAATAAACCTCCACCGCCCTATTTTTCGGTGCCCGGCCCAAGTCTGCCATTGCCGGCGTGGATCAACAGGCCGAGGTGGCGTGCTCCGGGACCTAATCCGGAGCAGCTATGGGCCCAAGCTCAGATCTAGAAGGTTGGGGCCAACCCTCTGGCGCAACATATTTGACAATTGCCGACAGACCAGGACCTGACGATACAGGGCCTAAAGAAGTGCCCCTTTAAGACCCAAGTTCAAAATGTGAAGGTCGGCTTCTAAACCAGCGGATATCGGCAATCGGGGTAACCTCGTCGCAGAATAAATACCCAATAATGATCAGATTGTTGGCAAGGTAGCTGGGAACAGTAGCTGGGTTGAACCGGGCTTGGCTTCAGGAGCGTTTATTGCCTCCAGGCTTCTCTGGATATCGTGAGGGAACGAGATCAGCAGGAAAAGCACCCTAGCACCGCCTAACCACGCCGGCGGAGGACCTCGACGGTTGCTACTGGTCCTCTGGCTCAAGTCTCTCACGGCTTAGGCCCCTTTTAGCGCAATATGTCTCAGCGTAGCTTTCATGTTTTGTAGTGGCGGCCTGCGATTTGTGGGGGTTAGCGACCCCGACGATGGTAAGTCGCGGATCTAGACGGTGTGTCTCAACTACAGCGTCTATATTGCCTATGAAGTAGGATACGAGTATTCTATAAAGCGAATAAACACTTTTACTGAAGTTCAAACCGCACGCTCGCATGCTACGTATATCTAGTTGTCACCAATCCAGTGCCGTTCGTCTATATTTCTTCCGTTTGGAAACTTTGGCCTGGAACAAAAATCCATGTCATCATACGCCAAAGCAGCTCTGGCCCAATGTAGCGCCATTACAGTTCATGCCGCCGTCCAGTCATACCCGGCCGTCCACAATCTGTTTTTCCTTCTCTTGGGAAACAGAGGCCGGAACAGCCTTGCTCCTCCAACCTATCCACGCGATGGCGATGACGAACTTTATGGAGCCAGCGAGCCACAGGGCGGAGCTCATGCCGGCGCGGCTGCGCTGAAGCCAGCCCCCAATGACACCGCCAGCAACTAGCAGCACGATGGCGGCGAGACGGCGGTTGCGCTTCGGGTTCTTGTCGAGACGGGCGAGGAGCAGAGGGTCGCTCAGCAGGTCGCAGTAGAGGCTGGTAAGCACATTAGTGGGCACCTCGTTGAAGCCGAGCAGGCGGGACACGACGATCTGGCCGCCGAACTGGAAGGCCAAGAGGGCGAGCGGCAGAAGGGCGAGGGGATTGTCTTCGTCAATGTTTCGCGCGGCCTCTTGTACGTCGTCGAGCGTCGTCTCGAGCAGGGCGCGGCCAAAAGCAGGTACAGCGCGAGTTTGCGACAGTGCGGCGGCGGCAAACACGAAGGCGGCCTGGACGAGGAACGACATGGACAGCGTTGCCTTGCGTTGCGGGTGTAGATGGCGGCTTTTGGAGAAGATGAGGCAGCCGGCCCAGAAGGCCACGATGGAAACGAGGGCTCGGAGCCACAGAAGGGGCGCGTTCGCGGGGAGGCCGGATGCGCCGAGCGCCAGGAAGATGGTGTTTCCTAAGGTGGTTGTCACGATTGTGTCAGTTCGAACCACGAGACAGAACTGGACGCGACGGGACGGAATGGATTGGAATGGATTGGAATGAAGTGGAATGAGAATAGGTAGGATCAAAGCGGTCGATGAGGGAGACGGTACCGGTTTGCATCGACGCGAAGGTGCCCGTCGCGTTGAATGCGACACTGTCGCAAAGCCCAGAGACCATGCAGCAGGCCAGCACCGGCAGGTCAGCGTAGCTCAAGGAGATGTCGTCGCGCAACCGCGCCAGCGACAGCCAGTGCCTCGCATCACTAGCATCATGGCCAGCGACGGCGGCGGCGTCTCGGTGCGCCGCTGTGTGGTGCTGTGAGTTTGGCGTGGCGATGTCCCTGTTGGACGAGCTCGACGTTGAGTCCAAAGCCAAAGCTACAACAGCCGGCTGGGTTGCCATTGGTGCAGCGGGGTCAATGGAAGGTTCCTTGTTGGCTCAGCTGCGGGGGGTCCACAGACGCTGTGCGACGCTGTTGTGCTGCTTGCTTCCACGTGGGCTCGGGCAGGGAGCAGGAGGCAGGCAGGCGACGGAAATCGAATTGGGAAGTTTCAGCAGAGGACTGAAAGGGATTTTTGAGGCGACCAATTTCATCCGTTTGCTTTTATTTCACAAAACAATCCTAGGGGCAAGATCGGAGCTGCCGTGCTTACTTATCTTCTCGGTTGTCACTCCTATCGTCATTCCTTCTTCTCTCGCGGGAAAAAAAAAGAATTTCCCAGGTGGTCATTTGGTCTCGGCGGTTTCGCCATCCCTACCTTCACCTAACCTCGCCTGGAAATGTGCCAATTGCGTCATCGGCGTTTCCTACCGTTCATTGGCTGTCGCTTGAGTACTGGTAGGTATCCGTGCCCCTGTTCGGAGTTGGACTGATGTTTTCAACGCCGATATATCGCTATATCGGATTTTGGAAATTGCCCCCTACGAGAACCTCTGTTCAAGGTGTTGAAACGATATATAATGATATCTTATCTAATTGTTTTACTTTTAATTCTACCTCGCCAATGGCCAGTTTAAGAACCTGCTGGGGACCTACCTTGCTTCCATGACATGAATGCCTTTTAGACTTGGCTCGATTCGGGCTGTCTTCGCAGAGTAGGCACCCTTGGCATTACCATGGACAGACATTGGGTCTAGAAGATGACAGTCCGAGTGCCATTGAGAAAGACGCGACGCTCGGCATACCACTTGACGGCGGCGGCGAGGACCTGGCTCTCGACATTGGACCCCTCGTCGACAAGGGCCTTAGCGCTCATGCTATGGTCGACACGGGCGACGCGCTGCTCGATGATGGGACCCTCGTCGAGGTCGGCCGTGACGAAGTGGGCAGAGGCGCCAATGATCTTGACGCCGCGGTCGTAGGCTTGGTGGTAGGGCTTGGCACCCTTGAACGAAGGCAGGAAGCTGTGGTGGATGTTGATGATGCGACCCGACATGGCGGAGCACAGGGTGGGGCTCAGGACCTGCATATAGCGGGCCAGGACGACGAGCTCGACGTCGTGCTGGCGGACCAGCTCGAGCACCTGGGCCTCCTGGGCGGCCTTGGTGTCGCGGGTGACGGGCAGGTGGTGGAACTCGATGCCGTAGCTGGCAGCGAGCGGGGCAAAGTCGTTGTGGTTGGAGACGATGACGGGGATGTCGACGGGCAGCTGGCCCGTCTTTGCGCGGAACAGCAGATCGTTGAGGCAGTGCCCGATCTTGGACACCATGATGAGCACGCGCGCCTTCTGCGCGACGGGCCGGATGTCGTAGGCCATGGCATACGTCGCCGCCAGCGCGTCAAAGGGCCCGCGGAGGTGCTCCGTCGACGGCGTCGACGTGGGGCCGAAGTGCACGCGCATAAAGAATTTTTCCGTCGTCGGATCGGAAAACTGCTGCAGATCGAGGATGTTGAGTCCCTGGTCTGCGAAGACCCCCGTGACGGCGTGCACGATGCCCGGCTTGTCCGGGCACGACAGCGTGAGAATGTGTTCGTCGGCCATTTTCGTAACTGCAGTATCGCCCAGGAAGTTGTTTCCCGTTTCCGACTGTGGCCAGCCTGTTCTTCTCGCACGAAACTCTTTCTCGGAAATGTCTAACTTTTTTTCGCCGGTGTATGTAGAGCATCGCCAGGGGCCGGGTTAGGGTTGGCAACGTCGCGTCCCGTCCCCTGACAAGCAGCGGAAGCAGCAAGACCGAGTCGAATTCGTGCCTCCGAGTTTGGCCCGAGAAAGGCGGGGCGCCATGATGCCCGTGCAGACAAGACAGTGCATCTACCACGAGCGCTCGACAAGATGGTTGGCATCAAGTTTTTTCAGCTCTCCCGCCTTCCAGTGACTCCCCCCCCTGCAGAGTCTCAGCCTGGGAGCCAATGAGACAGCCCCGGAATACGACCGATCGCCAAACCGACAAACAACACCCCTTTCTTTCATGTCCTGCAAGAAACCAATCGATGGTGTGAAGGCTTATTAATTTCATTTGTCAGTAGAATGCTCTTACACCACCAATCTTCAGACATCTAATCAATTGCTTAAGGAATTACTGTCGGCCCTTTGGTTGCTTGTCTTACCACCCTCCCCTTTCCCAGAACGCAGATGACAACCAGCTCGTTCCTTTGCATGCATCTCACCTCGAGCCGTGTGGCTTGGCAACCCAGAGAAAATGCGGCCGCCCCCCCCGCCCACTGCCGCTCACGGCTTCGGAATATACGCACGGCGGAGGCCACGACAAGATGTGCCGGTGCCGACTCTGGAATAGTTTCGAGTGGGCGTGCGGCACATGGCAATGGTGCACTTCCCGTCAGCTTACAGCGCGCCGTGAACTCAAACCTTGATGGCTGCTACAGCTTTGCCGAGAAGCGGGAGGCCAACTACCTTACTTGGGCGGCCAAACTTGTCGTAATTTCCACCAACTACCATCATAATGCAGCGAGGCCTTACTTCTGTGGTCCCCGGACAAGGAGTCCAACGCTTGGGGGCGGATTGGCTACATTCTTACCTTTGTACACGAGCGGCTCGGGGAGCCCACTGATAAAACCACCTCGGTATCAGTAATCGGGAAAACACGAACAAACTCATCAAATCAATGTGCTGCTTCAAAAAGAAGAAAAGAAAGGGTGTCTCAATAGAGTCTAAACTCTTCAACTTACTCTCACACGGGTAACCTGCCTGCTGCTAGAATAACGATACTTGACTATATCTTGCATTTCTTTACCGTAGGTAGGTAGATGGAAAACGACGTTACTATCTGAGGCAGAGCATTACGAAACTGGCTCTTGAATAGATTTTGCCCTTGATAACTCAAATCACAACCAGCCGAGTTCTAAAGCTTTCATAGGTTACTCAAGCTGGAGGAATGTTAGACGCTGAGCTTCTGAGGTAGAAATAGCGAGCATTTGTAACAAACCTATTGCTGCTCGCCACTCTAGAGCCCACATATTTCAACACTATCCATACATAACTACCAAGTGAACTTGAGAATATAATGGCTCCCTTGTTTTCAATGAGTGGGCCCTAGCAGGCGTTGAAGTAGGTTAATTACAGGGACAGAGGGTTAAGGTACAGACTTCATTAAACACTTCACTGGTAGTAGCATGGCCGATAGTATAGCAAATCGCAGCTCTAGGGATTTCGTGGTGGTGTCTTTCAATGAGGTATTGAGGGTTAGTTGGGTAGGGGATCACTCGTCAGGTAGGTAAGAATAAATAAGGTACGAAGGTGAATAGAACTACGTTAAATATCCGTAACCCGGCAATTGTTCAGTCACCAAAACAAAAAATAGAAAACTTGGTGGCAACTCCTTGCCTGCATGCTAATGCCTGACCAAAACAGCCTGTATCCAAACTCAAATAACCTTGAACCCCCAAGAACTTGAAATAATTAGATTCTATCATGATTGTTTACCATGTTCCCACGGCAGTCAAATCCCTCGAGCTCTGGCCAACCTGGAACTGATATTTTCCTTCCGTCACCATGACCCAATTTTGTTTCTGCACGTCCCAATAGCTGAGGTCTCTTCTGGTAATGTTGAAGTCAACTGTGCGCGACTCGCCCGGACGAAGATAGATCTTGTCGAACCCCCGTAACACCCGAACTGGGAAGTCGACCCCCTCCCGAGCAGGATAGACGAGGTACAGCTGGGGAACGGCGGAGCCGGCGCGTGGCCCGACATTCTCCACGTCCACAGCAACACTCACATACGTCTCCCAGAGGTCTGGATTGCCGCCTTCGTCGCCGCCCGCTCCGCTCAGTGGCTGCTTCGTCTCGTAGCCATCCGGATACGGGTAAGGGCCCGTGACGATGTCGTCTACCGATTTGAGATATGGGTAGACGTATCTCTCCAATACACGTAGGCCAGCCGGGAACAAGACCTCACTTGCCGGGGGAATCTGGTCTGAGTAGGTTGGCGGTTTGGCAGCTGGGGTCGGACGAGATGCAGGTAGTGGTGATTTGCTCTTCCAGGGAGTGACCTGCGCATTTTTTACCTCAAATGTAGTGTAGCTAAGGCCGAACCCAAAGTCGAACCGTGGTTCGATGCTGTGCTTGTCAAAGTAGCGATAGTCAATGTACAGGCCTTCAGTGAAGTCTTGTTGAGGTATAATGCCTTTGGGCCGGTACAAGACCTGCCCGCCCTTCCCGTAGTCATTGAGTGACTTGCCAATGGTGTAGGGCAAATGGCCGGATGGGTTGATGTCACCGAAGAGGACGTCAGCGAGAGCGTTTCCAGATTCTTCGCCGGGCAAGTTGGCGAGCAGTACAGCATTGACATTTGGCAGCTCGATCCACTTTTCCACCAGGACAGGGCCGACAGCGTGAATGACGACAACGACCTGGCCGTGCCCCGAGCCACATTTGGATGCAACATCGAGAATGAGGTCGTCACCACCCTTTTGAAGATTCAGATTCGGCCGGTCACCGCTTACATCGTCCCATTTTGTGAAACCTTCACCGGAATCGGCGTTGGCAAACACGATGCACAGTTCCAGGTCGTTGAGAGCGGCCTGGTCCGAGCCTGCCGTGGGCAGTTTGTTGCTGAGGTACTCGTGCAGTTCAACCTCGGACTTGTCAAAGCGGCTGCGCAGCGTCTCAATGGGCGTGACCAGATAGGGAAACTCGACGGCTCCCGAGCCCCAGCCAGAGCCCAGAGTTCCCTGGTTGCAGCCACGATCCTTGCAGTGGTTGGGCCCGCTTCCCGGGCCAGCGTCTTCGCCAAAGACACCAACCCTGAACTTTCCGGTGTGGCGCTTGCCCGTTGCGCGCTCAACAACGTCCCGGCGCCTCTTGAGGTTTGCATCTCCCAAGCCCCGGGGGCTGATGGGGAGCAGGTTGTCGTTCTTGAGAAGCACAGTTCCTTCAGCGGCCACCTGGCGAGCAATGCTGGAATGGTTGGATTGCACGTCTAGAAACTTGTTGACCTCAACTAGATCCTGAGTGCTAGAGCTACCATGTGCGAGGAAGCCCAGGCGATCATTGGTCCACGACGAGAAGTTGGGAGGCTTGCGGGGGAACTTGATCTCGTCATCCTGGCCAAGCTGGTACCATGCGGCAACGATGCGTGTGACCATGTCGTTCAGCCGCTCAAGGGGAACACTGCCGTTGAGGACAGCCCTGGATAGCTCGGGGCCCCATAGCGACTTGCCCTTTGCCCAATCGAGCCCGTCGCCGGGCATTGTCATGTCAAGTCCCGCGAGCGCCGTCGAGACGCCCGACCGTTGCGCCAACCAGTCGCTCATGACGAAGCCTTGGAAACCAAGCTCGTCCTTGAGAATGCCATTGAGCAGTTTGCTGTTTCCGCAAGAGTACGAGTTGTTGACCTGGTTGTAAGAGCACATGACCGACGCCACGCCCGCCTTCACGGCGTCGCCAAACGGCCAGGCATAAAGCTCGTGCAAAGTGCGATCGTCGATGTTGGAGCTGACTGCGTGCGGCAGACCCCACTCCCAGGGTTGGCGAAAGTGCTCCTGCTCGTTGGCAACAAAGTGCTTGATGGTGGCCATGACCCCCTCGCTCTGGATGCCCTTGACTGTCTCGGCACCGGCAATGCCCTGCAGGTACGGATCCGCCCCAAACCCTTCCCAGTTCCGCCCCCCAGCAGGCATACGGCCGAGGGGGCCAACGCAGGGCCCTAACAGGACGTTTATTCCCTTTCTGTGCGCCTCGTTGGCGTGCGCCTTCCCGCGGGCATACATGAGCTTGCGATTCCACGTAGCCCCGACCGTGATGCCGGCAGGGAAGGCTGTAATGTTGTCGGCGAAGCGGATACCCAAAGGGCCATCCTGCAGCTGAAGCTGGGGAAACCCGACATATACTGCAGGGGCGTTGGTGCCCACCGCCAGCCCCATCTGCCAGCCCGTGCCCGTAGTGACGTTGACTTTCTCGGCGAGAGTCATCCTCTCTACCATTTTAGCTGCCTTCTCGTAGCTCGCGGCCCAAGTACGTGCTATGCCGCCTTTGGGAGCAGGGTACCACGGCGGAGACTGGCCGTACGGCGGCTCTTTCTGGAACACCTTGTATACGACGCCCCCTCCAATGCCTATCAGGAGCCACAGTCCCAACATGCACGTGAGGAGGACCAGGCAGCACCGTCTCCGGCCTGTAGCCCGCCGCAAGGCAGACCATCGCTGGACAGGACTGTCGCGTGGGCGGAAGAAGCTCTTGGACTCGGCGGAGGGGGGAGAAGCGCGGTCGAGGAACTCGGTCGCATCGAGGCCCGACTCGGAGTCGCGGCCATCGTCTTCAAAGGACTGCCGCGCAGCCCCGTCATAGTGGGAGCGCAGCAGCCCTTCTTTACTCGGATCGAGGTTTCGGGGCATTGTGGGGAGAGTCGTATTGCTCCGTGACTGTCGCCTCCTTTGTTCTCTTGGGCTTCCTGCCTGTCGTGCTCAAGATACCTGAGGCCTCGATGTCGGAGAAAGAAGCTTCAATCGTGTGTTGTGGAAGCTAACTCGAAACCGGGCAACTGACTGCTGTGTTGACTGCCGTGTTTTAGAGGCTTAGCCTAGGTTCAGGCTGTCGCCGATCATGGAAGGACGTCGGACGGCGGTTGGCGGTTCGCTCTCCGCCGGCAACGCCGCAAATAATGCAAAGAGCACAAGCAAAATGAAGAAAGCAAGCACGAAACGACAGGAATACAATGATGGCAGGAACAGAAACGATGATGGAATTGCAGATGGCAGCAAAGGTCCGACAACAGGAAACCCAACGACTGCTCCTTCCGTCGTCGGGCAGTCTTGGCAAATTGTCTGTGCCCAATCGGAGGGCACGCGCTGGGACGTTGGGTGCCTGGAGCTTGCGCTGGGGCTTTCAACTGGACCCACGTGCCTGAATTCCGGGGTGGGAGCATGCGCTGTGGGGCTTCCCCAGCCCTATCACGGCGCTCATTTTGTCCGTCCCCGGCATCAAAGAAGCACAACCTACTTCCTCAGTGGCAACGTGGTCGCGTGGCAATGCGGCGATTCTTGCATCCCTGAGGCCTTATAAGCACTTTTGACCCTGGTTCTCACAACTTTTCTTCATTACTTCCCAGTTCCTGCTAGTTACCGTACCACGTGGTACGTGCACTTTGAGTACCTGCCTGGCCACGATATCTATCTATCAATGGGCAAAGGAATACGGCGGAGAAGATAGCAAGGACTACTCAAGCTATTCATCCTTTCATTACACTTTTTACTCACCCTGGACATGGCCCTCCACCTTGGGCGTCGCGGTCAGCATCACCATATCAGCCATGTACTGTACTTCAATCTCTCTTCATCAGGTTGCTAAGCCGGCTTTTCGACTTTGCTATCTTTGACGTCTTGGTCAACATCCTCCTGCCTTGGAAGTTGTGTTTTAGGCTATATTGGGAATGCTCGGATACTCCTGGACCCAATCCTATCCGGCAGTGAGATGTCCCTAGGTTCTCGAAATGGCGACCATAGCAACCTACCTAGTTGCCAGCCTTGCAGAAGTAACCAATTAATTGCCTTCCACCGTGATACAATGACAATGGCACAACAGAGATTTGCGAGAAATCCGTCGTGATTACCAGGTACCGCGTAACGGACGAACTTTTTTGGAGCCCCCCATGAATATAGGGTTGTGTTCCACTTGCAATTATTAATTATGATACTACGGCATTACACCTCTTTATGCAGGCGACCGTGATGAACACCGGAAAGACACACAAATACTTGGCAAGCATCTCAACTCTTGTATAGAATACGCCATCCGTTTCACGTTGTGCAGACAAATGTTAAGACATTCCCTCGAGACTAATTAAAGTGGGAAGCCCTATTAATATACCCAATGATATAATGTAAAGCATTCTACTCGTATACAAATCGCCTGCTATTATTTGCTAGATAATTTTAAATGTATAGAATTACCTTGTTGAATGACAGCCAGCTAAAAGCATACGTGATATGGCTCTACGCGGACTTACGAGAGATAACTTAGTATGTTCAGGGTCAAAAGACTATCCCGCAGAGGATCTGTCCAGAACTCAAAGGACTACGAATTTAAGCCTATGCAAATTAGTTTTGAATCTTCATCACCGGTGAGTGTTAAGGCTTTATGAAGAGGTCATGAGATTGAGAAAAGTGTCTCTGTACAGTCTCACGCTTGGATTTAACAAAGAGTAAAGAAAAGACACAAGCTTTTGGGAGGGGACAAGTATTTGGAACCAAATGAAGCTAATCAGATCAAATGAATCTTGAACAGAAGGCTACCCGGCTTGAATTGGGATGAGATAATATTTGTGCCGTTAGAGTAAGCGCGGGAGATGGCATGGAAAATAGAGAATCGAAATACAGCCATGGGGTCGTAAAGCATGCCAGGCTGCGGGGCTGAACAGTAGCTGAAGTGCTGCAGGAGAGGAGTGATATAATGGTAGACCAAGGTAATTAGGATATGGAGCTGGGACGTCCATACGACAAGGATATTTCTTCTGTTGGCTCGATTTGGCCAGTAACCTGAGCCAAGCTAATCAATTCGATATTAGACGCACCCATATGTATGAATCCCCAAAAACGGGTATCTATACCTGCCGGTCATGAAAAGGGTCGAGCCTGAACAAATATTTCCCCATGGCAAACTCGATGGTGGACACGTCCAAGGTTCTAGACCCACCCCTTTCGCTGGAAGAGGTGGAGGGCGAAGATAAGGGCCCAGGAACTGGCTCCCGTTTTGATTCTAATCAAGCGTGTTGGTCCATCTACTCCAAGCGTGCACGTATATATGCGATGTCGGAATTCGGAACAGGGGGGGGGCAATATTCTCTTGGCGTGGAGGTCACGAAGCGAAGCGCGGTGCGGCTGGACCGCGTCGCGGGGGACAGCACCCGGCACATGTACTTCGTTCATGCCTCAAGTCACACGACTGACATCAACCACTCGCTAATGTTCGCAAAGGGGAACCCCCGCCAAGTCACTGTTTTTTGACTAGCGAAGGTGTTGGCTTTCTAGAAGGATCACCACACCCGCTGTGCATTATCCTAACGAATGGGAAACGGTCAAAGGCGTACTGAAAACGCCTTTTGAGTTCCCTTCGCCCGAGTCAGTGAACTGTCTCAGAAAGACTGATATGCAGCTTGTCCGGGGGCGGGCGGGCAATGCAGGGATCGCCCAACATCAAGTCAATGAAATAACATCAAATATTCTGTACAATAAACCCGGGAATTGCCTCAAAGTCTTGCTATTTTAAATACTAATCAATAGCCGCTATTGATTGTCATTCATTTTGGTGCGCGAAGTGAAGTCGGCATATCAAAATTGAAACATCATGGGCGGTTGCTGTTTGGTCAAAGCTGGGGATTTTGTTCGTCTTTTCCGTATCCGCGCCTCGAATTGTACTGTAGCTCCTCTTGGGCCAGGTCGATTTCAGCATCGCGGCTATCTGTGGGATGCCGAAAATTTCAGAGCACTACCTACGGCTCCCGGCACACCGTGAAAACGAAGAATCGGCCGCCCCCGCCCCCGAGACCAGGGAGCCAAGAAGGACCAAACCAATGAGATTCGAATCCTGTCGCTAATCTTGAACTCTGATTATGTACGGGGCTGGTTCTGATGACTCTAGGCTCGACATCCCGCATCTTCCAACTGGAACAAGATCAGATCCCACCCTCGAATCTCTGCTGGTCCGAGCTTCCAGCATGCACTTGTCTCGTGCGGTGTCACCTTATCTTTGGCGAGATCTGACTGCGTACTGCAACGCTTTGGGCGCGCCGCCATATTCCAGTCCAATCAGCACTCTGAGTCAACAAACGGCGCCTCCCACGGTATTCCGCAGGGATTAATTCCCGCACCCGGCCGCATTGGATGCATTCGAGGACAGTCGCAAACAGCTAAACCCCTTCAGTTCCGAATGTACTCCTTATCTACACACAATTTGAGCATTCCTCGACAGTGACTGGCTCGCTGATTTTATCGAGTAAGCTATCCTATCGCTGTCCGAGCAAGATTCCATTCGTAGGCCCCGTGTCCATTGCCACCAACCACCTAACCGTCGTGAGATAATGGATCCAGGTCTTCCAGGACCACCGAACTGTACCTAGGTAGCTATGCACCCACCACGGACAAAATTGAGACGTTAAGCATATAGCACCCGTCCATAGGGAGTTGTAAGCTCGAGTTAAGAGGAGGAACGAACTGTGGTCTCGACTCTCCTACCTATTATGGTCCACTTATCTTTGTCAATTCTTGGCATGACAGGAGCAATGGCGATGGAGAATTGGAGATGGACTTGACTTGAAGCTTTCAGCGGGTTGAACTGCCCCTCATTCGCTCTCCAGCCCGCTGCATCATTGGCCAGTGCGGGGTTGGGGAACAGGGGGCTGGACTCTAAAACCTATGACAGATTGAATCGCCTTATCTCTGGCTTGCACGCCAATGCTTGTGGCGCCGGTAGCGGGGTTCTCCTCCCAACTCCACCGTTTCCGTTTCGAGCGTTAGATAGAACCAGCTTCATGGAAGCCAAGACTCTCGAAGAGAAGCTACGACGGGATAGCTCCAGCGACGCTATCGGGAGGCTTCGAGTCTAGACTCCACTGGTAGGCATCGTCGTCCAGCCTTTTCTTTCATTTCACGTCTTAGGTAGGATCAACACCAATTTGGGATGGAAGAAACCCATTGCTGATGCCTGTACATACCCGGTAGGTACACAGCACCTGGCTGAGGGCGGGCATGTGCGCCGACGATCGCACCTTCCAATATGGACGGATACCTGAGGCAGTTGAGGAAGGGACACAGTGCCGTGCTCCACAAGAATGGAGAATGGAAACGAACTTTGAACTGAAAGGAAGTCCACCCAACACAGCCCAGACGGGGAACCGGGGAATTCTTGTGGGCTTGTCTGCTGGCTGTCTGCTTGGGCGCTCGTTGTTGTGAGAGCGCACACGCACACGCACATGCGGGAGCCGTGCTTGGCATGGATGCTTGGTATTTTCTGCTAGGTTGCTTGCTGCTTGGGTGGGGGAACCCAAGATGGGATCTTTTTTTCTCGCTGGGCATGAACCAGGGACCAAGTCCTGGAGAATGGCACTTGTCCGATACAAGGTAGCTCCAAGCTCCCCACGCCGACATAGCTTACAACTGGGCTGCTTGGCACCACGGACAGAAGTCGAAGCTCGCCTTGCCACCATCTCAACCCATATATATTCACTCCCAGGGCCGCCGGGACCGGCTCGCGCAGATTTCTCCCTCGTCTCCAGTGTCCTGCGCTCTTGCCGGCCTGACTTGTTTCTTCACCATCAACTACGTCTTTACTCTCGAGACTGCCCAACATGGCCCTCACTCCGGCCTTGGATCAGGGGGTCGGCTATGGCATCGTACTCGGCCTCGGCGCGGCTTTCGCGCTGGGTAAGTGACGGTCCCGTGAGACGGAGATGGGCTTTGCGCCATGTCAGGACCGAACTGGACTGACTGACATTATTCTTTCTGACCAGGCATGATTCTCGTCACCTTCATATTGCGCCGCTACAACCGCGAGCTCCAGACGTCCGAAATGTTCAACACGGCCGGCCGCACTGTCAAGTCTGGTCTCGTCGGATCTGCTGTCGTCTCGTCGTGGACTTGGGCCGCCACCCTGCTCCAGAGCTCCGGTATCTGCTACCGATATGGTGTTTCGGGCCCCTTTTGGTATGCCTCTGGCGCCACCGTCCAGATCTTGCTCTTCGCAACTCTCGCCATTGAGCTGAAGAGGCGTGCCCCCAACGCACATACCTTTCTCGAGGTCATCAAGGCTCGATACGGAACCTTCCCTCACATCGTCTTCATGGTCTTTGGGCTCGTCACCAACATCCTCGTGTCGCTGATGCTTATCGTCGGCGGCTCCGCCACTGTCAATGCCCTGACCGGCATGCACACGATTGCTGCGAGTGAGTGCCTTCTCCCCCACCCCCTCCTAGTTGGCCGGGCTTCCAAGCTGATCAACCGCCTTAGTCTACCTTCTCCCCGTTGGCGTTGTTGCATACACGCTCGTCGGAGGTCTCAAGGCCACCATTCTGACTGATTGGATCCATACCTTCATTCTCCTGATCATCATCATCTTGTTTGCCCTGACCGCCTATTCCACGTCCGACACCCTGGGCTCCCCGAGCAAAGTGTACGACCTCTTGGCCGAGGCCGCCGCTCGCCACCCGGTCGATGGCAACAAGGAGGGCAGCTACCTGACCATGCAATCTCGCGAGGGAGCCATTTTCTTCGTCATCAACATTGTTGGTAACTTTGGAACCGTCTTCCTGGACAACGGATACTACAACAAGGCGATCGCCGCCTCTCCGGTACACGCCCTTCCGGGCTACATCCTCGGCGGCCTCTGCTGGTTTGCCATCCCCTGGCTCACTGCCACCACCATGGGTCTCTCTGCCCTGGCACTCGAGAGCAATCCCAGCTTTCCTACTTATCCCGACCGCATGGCCGACGCCGACGTGAGTGCCGGTCTGGTGCTTCCCTACGCCGCTGTCGCGCTCCTTGGCAAGGGTGGTGCCATTGCAACTCTTCTCATCATCTTCATGGCCGTCACCAGCGCCACCTCGAGCGAGTTGATCGCCGTCAGCTCCATTTGCACTTACGACCTGTACCGCACCTACTTCAACCCCACCGCTAGCGGCAAGCGCCTGATCTATATGAGCCACGTCATTGTCGTCTCGTATGCCCTCTTCATCGCCACCTTCTCGGTCGGCCTGTGGTATGCCGGCATCTCAATGGGCTACCTCTACGTCATGATGGGTGTTATTATCTCGTCCGCCGTCCTTCCTGCGACGCTTACTCTCATCTGGTCCGGGCAGAATAAGTGGGCTGCAGGGCTCTCCCCCATCATCGGCCTCGCAGTGGCGCTCATTGCCTGGTTGGTCACGGCAAAGAAGGAGTGCAACGACCTAGGCGTCCTGTGCACGGGCTCCAACAACCCCATGTTGGCAGGCAATGTCGCTGCGCTGCTGTCTCCCGTTGTCTTGGTCCCCATCTTCACCCTAATCTTCGGCGTGGACAAGTATGACTGGAAGTCCATGTTGGCAATTCGCAAGGGTGATGATCACGAACTTGCCGATGCTGCTGGCATTGACATCGAAGTGATTCCTGGTGCTGCAGACGAAGACTCGGCGGCCTTTGAGGAGGAGCAGACGAAGCTGAGACGTGCGGGCAAGATCAGCAAAACAACGACCGTTGTCATGGTAAGTACACCGTCTCTGTTCTAAGGCTCCCAGCCACTCCGACCATCTCCCTTGTCCCAGAAACACCAGCTGACTTAGAGATTCGTCGCAGACCCTCATCTTGCTCGTCCTCTGGCCCATGCCGCTGTATGGCTCGGGCTACATCTTCAGCAAGCCCTTCTTTACTGGCTGGGTCGCTGTCGGTATTATTTGGATTTTTGCCTCTTTCATCGGCGTCGGCTTGTTCCCTGTTTTCGAGGGCCGCAAGACTCTCGTGCATACTTTCAAGAGCATTTACCTCGACCTCTCGGGCAAGAGCCACCCGAAGACGATCCACGCGCAGCAGGCTATCGTCGAGGAAAAGACCTCTGGCAACACGACGCCTCCAGAAAAGGCTGCGATCAAGGAGGAGATCTCGGCCTCGTGAGTACAAAGCGTCGCTACATAGACCGGATGGTTCGCACCGTCCGTTTGTGCCGCATTGGAAAACGTCTCCTTTCTCGTTGTTTTGGGCGACTCAAGATGATATACCCTCGTTCTGCTTATCTTTGCGCTTGTGAATAGGGGTGGACTTTGACCCGGCTTTGATGTCCTCATGAAGTGATACCCCTTGAGCCGGAGCGAACGAATGCAGAATATTACTTTACTTGATTATTTATAACTTAGCCACCTTAGGTAGATAGCAAGAAGAATCCTACTTCCTCTTGTCAACGCGTTGTCTTGCTTTATACATTTCGCGGTACTGATCGCCAATTGAACACCTTGCACAATGTGCTGCGGAAGAACTGACATCTGGGCGGGGTGTTGCCCGACCTCGTCAGCCTGTCTTATTAGGCTAATTATATGAAGGTGAGCAGATTGCATGGTGCAGTGCAACCATTCACGCAGCGGCGATAAGTAAATGTGGTGGTTTTCCCGAAGGAAGGCATTTCATCGATGGCATTGGTCCTGGACCCTGACTGCATGAGCCTGGACCGAACAGACCACGGTGCCGCTCCCGTCCCGTTTCCCAGTATCATTGCGTGCTTTCCCCACCTCGGTCCCGGATGACTTGCAGTAAGATGGACTTGAGATGGCGTCCACCTCACCTTTGGTCCCTGGCCCACGCAGCATCTCCAAGCTCTTAGCAAAGCACTCCGTAAAGTCGACCAGAGCAAAATGGCATGCAACTATGGCGGCAACCCAGACATGTACGGTCTCGGGATCCGGATGGGCTTCTACTTGCAGTGGTTTGGCATTGTCATCGCAGCGTGGATGGCCAAGAGCGAAGTGCCGGGCCTCCGACTGGTCCACTCCTTCTTCGTCGGCGCGGCGTTTCTGGCGCTGATCTTGCAGGCATCTTGGAACACCATACGGCCTATCGACACTTACATTATGCTCCTGCTTACCTACGGCTCCTACTATTGCTACGTGCCCGTCTACCTCTGGCGACTGGTCACGGCGTGGAACCCCTTCTGGGACCCGTCGCGGTGGCCCGTGGTGCCTACAACTTCGCTTTTTCGGGCACTGAATCTCGTCCTGCTCCTCGCAGCTACCTCGTTACAGATTTGGTTCTGGTCTACCGGAATCAACACGCTGCCTCGGGATCCCACTTGCGACGAGTATGGCTTCTTCTTCACCAAGGTCCCGCTCCACGCCGGCTTGTTTGTCGCGGTGAATCTGGTCTTTGTCATTGGGCTGCTAATCTCCGCCACCCTGTCTCTGGCGTTGAGCATTGGCTGCTTCATACCGCCGCGGTGGATTCGAAAGAGAGAGAGAAAGTTTGACAGACAACTGGACCGGCTAGAGGGTCAGGATGAAGAGTGCGTCGCTTGCCCACCCCCCAAAAATCTGGCCTTCAGTTCTTTAACCCTTGTGATCTTCTTCATTCTAGGTACCCTTGGAGAAGGGAACTCCAGGTCCTGCAGAATGCGTCCAACTTGACCGTCTTGAGCGTTGTCGTCGTTGCCATCGAGCTCACCATCCAGTGGAACAACCTAAACGGCGTGAGCGACTTGTCGACAACCAGCCAGCTGATCCCGTTGATAGTGGCCGGTGGCCAGCTCCTTCATGTTTTGTATGTCTGGTTCAATCCGAGACATGACCGGGAGATCACAAGGGTGATTGGCCCGCCGAGGAGGGGGGGGTCCAAGAGGTCGTCGACAACGGGGGGGACACCGCCCGATCCGTGGCGGTTCCGCCGGCCCGCCGTTGGTATTGTTCGACCCGAGCGCTCGTTCCGGCCTTCTGGCCATGCGGTTGACACGTCGTCTTCACCTTCGTCGTCGTCGAATTCTGCACAACCAGCTGCCCCGTAACTGCCAGCCATACCTACCGACCCACTTTCCACCTAAGGACTTGACTCGTGCAAGGGAACGTTTTCAACAAGGTAGGCAAAAAAGAAGCGTCTAAATGAGATATTCTCAAGTTAACTCGAGACGAAATCAACATGTTGGATGCAGGGTTTTAATGATGTTATGACTTTACTGTGTCGAGGAGTTGTGTAATCCTTTGTTGATTTCAATTGTAATGATAGTTTGACCGTAAGTATTTTCATAACCACGAATGCAACATCACGCCGTTCAGCAACACCAGCAAATAAAGTATTATTATTGATAGGAGTTGAAGAGCCTCTAAAAATCACGAACCGAAGAAAAAAAAAACACGTTGTGTGAAGAATCCTTAGCCTCCTAACCACCGCAATGATTGGGACAAGCTGGGTCGTATGCGCGCTTATTGCTCCTTATAAACACACCCCGGGACGGCTATTTTAGGTCTCGTACTTGATGTGCCCAGTTAGATTCCCAGAGATGATTTTGAGGACTCTGTAGGTGGGCAACTCTGTCATTATTTGCTCATCGTTAAAGTATTGAATAGATGGATGCAACCACAGTTCGACGCCTACTGTGATTGCCACATTGTTCATAAGCTAGCCTCAGCTCCAATAGTGCTGCTAATTTATTAAGCTAATATGCCACTAAAACCCATACCTAGCATTGTTGCCGGTTTTCTTCTCATGCTGAGGCTAAGGTCGACGTTGCTTTATAATGTCAATTCAGAGAGATACTTCTTATTACCAGGACTAATTAATAGGTCGGAGCTATACGTACCATTTAACGGTAACATAAGGTCTATGTAGGAAGGTGGTGGGAATAGCGAGAGCTACTTCATGATTGCAAAAGGTAATAGTTACCAGGCAATCAAATACACCAGACCCACGATTCAAGGATACAGTTATTATTATAAATGTGGGTGGGTATTAATAGCTGTATATAAGTTGCAGATTTGAACTAATTGCCGTATACTCCAAAAAAGTATCCATACTTTTCCCATTTTGAACTCCCTATGCGAATTTACCCTCGCCAGTGCCCCAATTCCTTGAATCATGACCGCGTGACGAGAAAGGGACCAAAATCAACAATACATTACATCGTACATTCTGACTCTAGGCGCCATGTGCTTGCCTAGCAACCTGCACGGGTGTGCTGTTTCACCACCCACCTGACTAGGCAGGTCCTCCGTAGGGGAGGGGGAACTGATGATGGCCTGCCGGCGTCGGGGTGAGCGCCATCTGGCTGTTCCACCCCCTTTGCATACTATCCATCTGTAGCTGGGCGTTCGAGTTGGAATCGTTGGCAGCGTCGAACCAGATCTGCGTATCGATACGCTCACTGCCCGCCTCGGGAACTGGCTGAGAAGCAGACCATATAGATATGCCAGCTGTGCTCCACTGAACATGAGGCGCTGTTGCCCAGTGATCGTAGTGGTGGTCCTGTATCCCCAGGTCCGCGGCAGCCGGCCCTAGAGGCTGTACCTCTGGGCTCTGGTGTTGTAGAAGATTTATTGTTGTGCCTTCGCTGAGCGGAGGTGTCACGCTCACGCTGACGGCGGGCCCGGGCCCGGGACTGGAATACTTGTATTCGTAGTCGTAATCAATCTGGGACGGGACGGCAGCCACGGCTGCAATTTCGCTAGCTGGGGTGCTGTTGTTTGTAGCATGTGGCATGCGTCGGCTGTCAGTGTCGAAATCGTGACCTGCGTCGTCGCTGCCACAGAGTGAAGGCGGCGCCGGGCTACCCGATGCTGAGCTGCATGTGGTGGTGATGACACCCCCAAACCGTTCCGTCCATTGAGCGAATGGTCCATTGGGAATGCCCATGTTTTTCCCGCAAACGTCCCAGAAATTGTTGTCCCACGCACCGACCTCGGAAGCGTTGGTATTCAATAGGCCGCTGGCCTCACCGCACCGCTCGCCCATGGCCACAAGAACCTCAACCATGCCGAGTCCTGTCAAGCCCAATGCGACCACCCAGTCAGCGCCTGACTCGGCAGGTTCCGAAACTTCCCATGCCGCGTCGTATTGTTCTGGCTGGGGGCTGGGGGCCGACGAGCCACATCCCGGGGCGATCGCTGCTGAGGATCTGACCCGTTGATGTCCGCGAGACTGTGATGACGGGCGAGACCCGGGGTCGCCAACGCCCAGTTCCATGGCTCGCAGGACACTTTCCCTGCCACTCTTGGTTAATGTTCTCACCGCGTATATGAGCTGGAAGACGATGGGTGTGGGCAGCGTGTGGTAATCCGAGGCGGGGAAGGAAGAGAGCCACCCCTCGAACCAAGCCTTGGTGTGGCTCGATCCCGAGAATGCGGCATCAAGACTCTGGCTTGAGTGCCCGGCCGGGTTCATAATTGGCGACTGGTGAACGCATAGAACGGCCGTGTTGAGATGTGTCGTAATCAATGCTGCGCAATTGACAGACAACATGTGTCAGCTCGAGTCGACTTGGTTATCAAAAGCCTTTGAAGACACTCACCGTTGCCTCTGAAACTTTGAGGCAGATCTTGAATAATCCTGTTCAGAGAATCCTGCGATGCCGACAACATGGCCTTTGTCGAAGCGCTTCGTCCTTCTTCGTTGCCCGGGATGTTGATGTAGTAACCATTGTCGCCGCCGTCATCCAAGTGGGCATTGTTGAGATCAACAATTCGCTGAGTAAGCAGCTGGATCTTGATCAAGTGTGCTAGCAGCTGGTCCAGGTCATGCTCGCCGGCTTCCTCGAGGAGAGACAGATGTTGCTTGAGCTGCGCTGTGAAGGGCATCGGATTGAGTTGTTGGTAGTAGATGGCCGCACTGCGATTGCCGAGGGTTAACCGGGGTACAATTAAGATGAGGAGAGTGATGAGGTGGGCGCAAACGTACGATGACCGCAAATACCACACGCCCAGCGCGGCTCTTTTCCCTTCCAGAAGGTGGTCGCCCTCTACCACTTGGTCTTGGTTGATGTGTCCCCTCATCAAGTCGAGGTCGGCAACTAGCGACTCGGCCAGGCTCAGGAGATTGTTCAGCTGGCTGTGCTTCAAGCAGTGGTAGTGGTACCACCCCAGAATGACAACGATGCCCATGAGCAAGTCCAGCGACCGCTCGGCCCGGAGAAGCATGTGGTCGGAAAGGTAGCTCATGAGCTGAGACATTTGCCCCCGCATTGATTCCATGCTCTTGAAGCTGGCAACCATGCGAATGGCCGACATCAGGAATGGCCTGTCTCTTTTGAACGCATCAGAGTGCTCGTGGTCCGGGACGACGACAAAGGGATACTGTGACATCAACTCATTGCGGAATATTGCCAAGAGATTGTCGTCCACGTCGACGGGGCCTGGACAGACGGAGTTCTGAGGCTGGCCGTAGCAATTTGGCGGCGCGAAGGAGAGGTAGGTCTCGGAAATAGGTACGGATTCTGTCTCGCCATCGCAGCGGACCTGTGTAGCGGGCGGGCGAACAATCAAGGGGCGGTCTTGAATGCATGAGTTGCGAGACATGGGACTACATGTATCAACATGGGAAGCACATGAAGGGTCCGATGCCGAGTTCCTCGATTCAGAAGACCTCCTGGCCGTCTCATCAGAGACATCACCAGCGTTCCGGCTGCCAAGGGTAGGTAATTAGTGTCTTGTGGATGATAGCTGCCCGCGCGGGACCGGGACCTCGGAGGAGGAGTTCTAAGACGTACTGTGATGATGGTTTGGACGACCTCAACTTGCGTGGGCGGTGGACCTGGCTCGTGCATTGCTTCAGCAGACGATCGCATCTGTTCGGATTGCGTCAGTTGATCATGTTGGCATGGCCTTGGGCAAGCATAAAGCGGCCGACGGCAAGTGGGTGTCTGACTGCCTACCTGTCGCACTTGGACTCGGTAGAGCTATACTGCCGCGAGCATTTTGCTTTTGCTGAGGCACACTGGGTGCATGCCGTGCCCCACTTGGTAGTTTGGATGGGCTTTGATCGGACCATTATGAGACGCAATGGGTGTGTGAGAAGTCCGAGGCCTACGGTGCGGTGAGACGGCGATTTGGTCTTGTTATTATGTGTCGGGGGCTCGGCATTCGAGGCTCGAAACTCGAGACTGGGGACCGGATGGAAGTGGAGCGGCCAAAGAAAGGGGCCCTGAGCAGCGGTTGGCTGAACCTATTGTGTGCAGAGACAAATGGCGAGGTCCGTCTCATGTCCGGCGTCCGGCGTCAAGCATCGACAGACGAGACGACGGCGGCGGCCAGTCTATGAGGGCAAGTGCACCGCCCTCCGAGGTGAGGGGGGCGCGGGCTCTTCCTATGGCACATTGACATTGTTCATCTGTAGTGCATGTCAAGCCGGGGATAGGGAAGGTTAAGCGGCTTCTGGTGCCGTCTGCCCTCGACGGTCGACGGCCCACGATCCACGGCCGACGATCCACGGTTCACGCGGCGGCTGATCCAATGGTATTTGGGGGAGCGTGTGCCCCTTGCCGGGCTGGCAGCGGCGAGGGTGGTGGGTAGGGCAGTGGGCAGTGGGCAGGGCAGTGGACAGGGGGGCAGGGCAAGGGGGGCAGAGCAGTGCAGTGGGTAGGGCTGAAGGGTTGCTGGGCCTCCATGCCAGGCCGGATGGGCGGCCTCGTCCTCCAGTCTCCAGGGCTGCCCTGGCCTCCGGAGTTTTTAGCGTTATGTATTGCCAGTCATGCTAAGATGGTGGGTTCCAGATTGACAGGACCCATTATTGTGGTGTCGTTGCTGATATGATATGTGGGTGGCCAGAGTGGGTTGGCAGGATTGGATCCATGGATCCCTGCAGACCTTGTTGGCTGCACCATTGGACACTCTACCCATGTTCGTAGTTGATGTGCACGTACCCCGTACGTGCTCCAATAAACGCAGGTAGGTGACTGCCTCCTTACCTTAATCCCCCCTCCCATGCCGTCAGCTCGCCCACCAGAGAGAGCCATGCCACAGATCTGGGGCGAGCTCAAGCGAAGCGTTTGTTCATTAACCAACCAGGTAGTGTGTGTAGGGCCATCCATGCTATGCACAACACAACCGGTCGGTCAATCCCCATGAGCTAGTGCCTTGGCACCCCAGCAAACTGGATTCCAGCCTTTCACTCCATTGTACAACACATTACACTAAGAGTCGGTGCTACTTACCACAGGTATGGAAGTAATTACTACCTGCCCCTTGCCAATAAAGGATTGGCAGTGAAAGCCGTTCCCGGGTCCCTTCCACTGCAAGAAGCCGGTGTCGACCGGAAAAGGTGCATGTGCGTTGCTTCGGAGCTCAGGCAGCAGAATAGTTGACAGCAATGTTGACCTGAGGCGTGTCTGTACAATAGGAGACCCAGAATCGGTTGCACTGGTTGCGGAACTTGGAGGTTGTTGCATTTGCTGATACAGTAGGGCTGATACCGTAGTGTAGAGACACCTTACTTTATATCTGAGGGCCGTCTTGTTCTTGGCTGATTGGGAACGACGGATGAGTTGCTGGCGTACATGTTCGGACGAAATACACAAGGGATCCGTCAAGTGCACCATGTACAGAACATGCCAAGTACCGAAGGTAGGTGTCTTACACAAAGCGTGGTTTGAGATTGTCCCGCAATCGGGATTTGCCGCCGACAGCGGTTGGAACACGTCGAATTGTCAGCAAAGAGACAAGACGAGACGAGAAAGGGCTCCCACATCGAGTCGGTTACCTACGTGGTAGGTACTGTGCAACGTAAGGCAGGCGTGGAGGTACCTCGCTCACGGGCATGGTCGGGCCAAGCCGCTTGTTGGGACGCTCGGCGAGTCTGGAACACTGGCCCGGTCTGCTATGCGGGCCTGGGGTGCAGCCCATCAAAGCCCCGTCCCTGGACCAATGTGGTAGTCTGGTGCACGGACGGCCAGGTCGAATCGCCTCAACTTTATTCTTTACATGTATCTGTGTTCGTATCCACGTACGGAACTTTTCCGCGCCGATCGCAATGCCTCCGTGACCTTTTCAATTATCAATTTGCCCAGGCAACCTGGCGGTGGGGCACCTCCTGCGACCCAAGTTGCCAAACCCCAAACCCATCGCCCTACTAATAAGGTGACGAGCAAAAGTTTTATCCCCTGCCCGGGTCCCGACAAGGCCCCCGGCGCGTCACGATTTCAAAATTACAGCGCCCGTTCCGTTCGCAATACAGCGGTAGCAGGGACGGCACTGGCCAAGACATGGTTGCTGCTGGTACTGGACAGGGGAATAAAACTTACCCCTAGACTATAGTAGAGACCCGTCAAGACCATGGACATTGCTGTCTGATCGGGGCCGAGAATGGGATGGGCACCATCGATGACGGGGACCTGGAGGGAAGCCCGCTAACCTTGTGTAAAACCACGCTAAACTCCGCTCGCAAACAATGGATGACCTGCGAAGAGGCACAAAGAGAACAGCTCCAGCCCAGTCCTCGATTTTTGTCTTTGCCAAGTCTTGAAACTGGATAAATACATGCAAAAATGGAATGCTCCAACAAGGTTTGTTCCTCCATCTTCAGGTGCTGCCTTCTCGAACCCGAAATCTCTTAAAAGCTTGCATTGCCCTGCACCTGTTGGTTCGGAGGGGGGAGAACGCACCTTCAGTCCTTCAGCACAGACCACCGGGCGACAACAACCGATTGGGATCCTGAACCACGTTTCTTCAGGCCGTTTACATGTGGGCCCAGTCAGTGAAGACGAATCCTAGAAACTCACATTAAACGCCAAGGTCGATAACCCTGCCAGGGCGAAGAATTCATGCATATAGGTAATTACGTGCCGTAGAACTTTGAGGCGGGGTTGAGTACTTAGGCAATTACTTCGGTACCATAGTAAAGTGCGGATTTCTCGCCTTTCCCAACCTACCATGGTACATGACGACGATACACGGGATAAGAATATGGAGCATTCTTGCGGAGCATACCGTACTACGTTTTAACAACTTATAGGTTTTAAAATAGCGCGGACAAACTCGCAACCGTTCGCCTAAATAACTAAGGTGGACTGGGGTTTAATAGATTTCACATTCCAAACACCCTCAGCTCGAGGAATTGTTAATACGTAACCACTCAAATCTTATTTATAATATTCGGGTGCGCAAGCGAGCTGTTGCAAGGGCCATAATTTGCGTATTTCATTTTTACGGTGTGCAACCACTGAAAGCATGCATTGTTATGGGTACCATGCTATACATAAATACATACATCCATACGCGATGCGGCATGGATCGGCGTTGCCGCCCCCTCGACCGGTTCCGCCACTCCCATCGCACCACGGGCAGGCTTCCCGGAAAAATGACGTTCCATGGCCTGCCAGATCGGCAGAGCGAGTGTTTGGCTTGAATCCGGGGGCATAAGCTACTGGAAACCTGTGCATCTATGGATGTTTATTCTTGAATGGCTTTATGGGCCGCCGAGGTGCCTTGTAGAGTTGCACTCGCCATTACCATTGCAATTCTTGTGCCGAGTCGACACACGGACACACCACAACCTATCTATCACCAGAGAGATGCCACAATTGCCTGGGTACAGAGCAGCTATTTCCTACGCCAGTCGATGAATAAAGTAAGTAGACAAGGCCTGCCGGTTGCCCTGAACAGTGGCCATAACCGAAGCCGAAACAGCTACCCAACAAAAATAAATTTGTCGAGCATCATTGCATTCGCGGTAGTCAGTGGGGGTCTGATCCCCACAGACACCCATCCCAATCCGGTCAGAGAGAGCAATGCCGCAAGGCCGCAGCGAAGGCCGCGAGGGCTCAGATGCACAAAGTTTTGTGGAGCCGTTGGGCAGCACCAAAGGATTGAACGCGGCAACTTGAAACAAAATAATATATTGTGCCTCTCTTTCGCCGCTCCATTGCACGCTAGAGTGGCACTCCCAGCACCTCGCCGTCGACCTCGCCATCCACGTTACTTGCAATCGTCCTTATCTTGTCCATGATTTGCCGCTGGAGCGAGCCATACGTGTATAACACAGGGAGGGACACAGGCCGGGCGGCACAGCAATGGTCTGGCGCACCTCAGGTGGGTCGAGCACCCACCAACAACCTGGAACCAATGCAATGGATGGCAAAAAGAGAGCTGTTCAAGTTGTTCCGTATCCTGTGTAAAATCACACGCCGCCGTTGACGGCGCCCAAATGCCTGGAGCCAATGCCCCGGCGCCTCCTTTTCCCGGCACATTTTGGGGTTTTGGGTATCGACGTATCGACGCGTGTTCTGCCCCCACGCCAATGGTGGCAACCAAGGTAAGGTACCTTAATTATCTGCAAAAAAAACGAGCCTAGTGTAAAAATTCCCGTCGCTGTTGCGGTACTTTTAACAGCTTGCTTTCATACTCCCATTTTGCAAGTACCTAGACAGGCAGACTGGACATCGATGGGCGATGAATGCAAGGGACAACACATAACGCGTCCTGCCGTCCGAGCCGAAGAAACGCCACGAAAATCCCCAGGCCCGCTTCCGGGCGACACAAGAACCGGGTCTGCGGGACGGAACAGGGGTAGCTGTCTCTGTAGTGCCACAAACTTGTCTCCCCCACCCATCCCTATTCTTGAAATCCCCCCCTTCCTGACTTCAACCCCGCGCGCTCTTCCACATTCGCTCAGATTCAAGCCGACGAAAATTCTCTGGGAGCGCCACTCGGGCAATCTCTCGGGGATTCCTAAGGCTGTGTAAAATTACCGGCCCGACGGTCCGGGAGCTCTGTGAATGTGTAACTGTGGCTGTGAACTTGGTTGGGATGCTGACTGACGTCCCCTGCCTTTGGCGCACTGAGGGGGGTGATGTCACAAACAACGGTGCGCAGAAAGTGGTCAAAAGAGTGCTTGTATTAGGAAGAAGAAAAAGAGGTGGGCATAGCCTAGGTGCCCTACTTTTTGTGATGAAATCGGGTTTTAGACCTAGGAGGCCAGGAATGTAGATCAGGGCCAAGTAGGTCAACGGCGCCACGAATGTACATTCGACGGCTTCTTCCGACAGGTGACGACGATTTGGGGAATTGGGTGAGGGGAAGGGAAAGTGAAACAAAAAAAAAGACTTGGGATCTGCCCTGGACATTCCAAGTACTAGGTACGGAATGGTTGCCCCAGACGGAATTTTTTTTTTTTTTTTTTTTTAAGAAAAAAAAGAAAAAAAAAAAAAAAAAAAAGAAACATGTTTCATCACATGCCCACACGCAGCAGCGGTCGACCTTTCTGGGGCCTAGGGCGCCGGTCTCGTTCCTGTTCCCGCCGGACTTTTGATGGAATTCTCCGGTGGCTGGTCGGAATTCTCCGGTGGCTGGCCGGCTGAAACAAGGCCCGATCAAAATTGAATCTGCCGTCGGGCTACTTTTGCGGCGGAGCTCTAGTGTGCGACATGCCTGCGTCGAATTCCCGAAACACTGGTTGGGAAACACAAGAAAGCGCCAAGCATTACTGTTGCAGCGGCCTCGAAAGGTCAACAACTGCGAACGAGCTGACCATGTTGATTGGCTTTGGAGGACCTCTACTTTCCATTAGTCGTACCCCTCTCAGCACAACACATCAAGTGCAATCAATTCTACCCACAGATTAACTCTAGTTAACAGCATGCGTGAAGATTTCATTCTGGGTGCACGGTCAGATATCTTCTTTTTGCTCACTATGTTGTCAATGAGACGATCACTATCTAGTTGGCCCATCCATTTCCGGGTGTTCATGTCGGCGACAACTCGCGACTCAAGCTGTGTAATTTGAGTACGGGGAGTCGAACCTCGGGCTGCTGAGTGAGAGTCAGCGATGTTACCGCTACACCATATTTGATGATCCTTGAAAATTGTTCAGGGGAAGCTTGTTATTATACGAGTGGAGAGTAATGTGGGTGTAAACGGCCAAGAGTGAGAATGTAGTTCACTATTTCAATCGCCCTTCCAGTTAGATATTCTTTCCTCCCGTGCGAAATGACGACAATTAACACGAAATAACATGCTTCTATAATGGTAGAGCGTCTGGGTTTGGGGTTGAGCTCAAGGATCGTTGATCCGTATTCTCAAATTCCTTTCCCAACCTTGAATTTGTTATTTTATTTATTTTCCTTCTAGAATGGCAACATCACCGAACCGCTCACTGCCCAGTGGTCAACAATCAACTAAATTTGGCAACCTGTGGGAACAGCTAACTATTTCTTGTTCTCTGGCTCCCATAGCATGGTGTAGTGCGGGAGTCCAAGCATCTCAAATGTCCCTAGGTCGCGGAACCCGAGAGACTGGTACATGGGTTTACCGGCCGCGCTGGCGGAAAGAAACACGCCTTTTTTCTCGGCAGCTGCTTGGTCCAACCCCCACCGCACGAGCATCTTGCCAATGCCTCGGCGGTGGTGGCGAGGATCCACGGTCAAGATCAAGAGGTCTGGAAAGAGAGACGTGTCAGCTACGGCGAGATAATAATGTCATAATGACAACATGCACATTGGTCAGGGACCGCAGTTGGTTGATGGGGAACAGAGGTAGAAAATGACGAACACCACAAGTCGTTATGTGCGGTTGGCCCAATCAACCGCTCCGTCTCGGCATCCATGATCACATAGATGGCGTCTAGGGCTGTTTTATCGAGCGTGATTGGGTCTCCGTCTTTTTCAGATTCCTTGGTCGGGAGTGTCGTGCCGGCGACATGTGGCTTGTCCCACTGGGCGAAGGCGACGACTGTCTCGTGGCCGTCGATTGTGTCGACAGCGACCATGGTTGGCATGCCCTCACTCATGCGCCGCCAGGTCCTCGCCGCCCGCCATGCTGGCTCCTCGTCCAAGTCTGGCTGGTCGGCGGGGCGGAGGTGGGCGGGGAACAAAACGGTCGAGAGCGTGTCCTTGAAGGCGTCAGTCGCGATGCGGCCAACTGCTGCCATGTCGCTCTTGACGGCGGGGCGGATGTGGAGAGGCATGACGGATTTAATGAACAGAACTGGTTTGGTGCGGTTGGATATCTTTGCACTCAGTTGAACTTAGTTAGATGCAGGTATAGAGTCTGGACTCTGGAGGAAGGATTTGATTTTTTTATTTAAAATGAAGTGTGGAGAGAATCGATTTGCCCTGAGTTAATTGCCTGCCTGCCTACCTAGGCACAACAGCTAAAATATGGCAGGACGGGCAGTGAGTCATGCGCAGTCCAGGTGGGGCCAAGGGCCAAAAGGGGCAACTTCACAGCTCCGAGGTCTCGAGCCAATAGGCCGGCAGATATAACCCAAGCAAGATCGTAGAGCAAAGGGAGAGTATGACAAATCACGAGGTACGAACCATAGAAGTTACCTACCTATGTAGGTACCTAGGTAGGTAAGGTAGGTATCTAGGTAAATGCCTGAATATGCGTTACGCGTTAATTCCTACCAACCTAATCACTAAATTAATCGGCCGTTTCCTTGCCGAAAATAGTAAAACTTGACTAGGCACCTGACAACAACATCTCGTATCTGGTATCTCGGCGCTTCACCGTTGTCACCTGAGAGGATGCTGCATCAACACCTTCTCCATGCTCAGCTTCCCATCAAACGCGTCCCCGAGAGCGACTACAGCATCCTCCGCGGTATCCACTACCGATATCTTGGGCAGCGGCCTCCACGCCGACTCGTGATTGTCGATGAGCCAGCTGACGACCTTGTCCTGTCGCTGCCACCACCCCGGGTGTTGTGTCTCTTGCATGTCCCCCTTTCTTGAGAACAGGGCGAAGGTCCAGTCTGCGTCCTGCGCCACCGGGAGCGCACAGCACAGCCGGGCCTCTCCCCTAGCCAGGGCGCCATCTGCAAGACAGAGCTTTGCAACGGCTGGGCTGCTTCTGCTGAAATCTTCGACTCCGGCCCTTGGCGGTTCGAAGACGCCTAGGCCCGCTCCAACAGCGTCGAACACGGCGTAGAGAGGCAGTGCCAGGTCTTCTGCCGCCCGTCTAATGTCGTGCACGACTGCCGGGCTGTGGTAGTCGAAGCACCGTGCGGCTCCTGCTACTCGCAGCGCCTCGTGGTTCGCCGGCGAGGCCGTCACAAAGACTGCTTCAAAACCAGCCGCACGTGCCAGGTGCAGTGCCGCCCAGCCCACAGAGCTAGAACCCCCCCATATCAGCAGTGCCTGGCCGCGTGCGCTATTTCCGTCGACTCCAGCCGCCTCGAGCCCGAAGCCAAGACAATTGAAGAGGGCGTCGGCGGCTGTCTGCGCTGCTGTGGCCATACTTGCAGCCCAGCGTGCTTCGAGGTCTGCAGGCCGACGCCACGTCATGTATGGATCGGCCAGCAGGAAGGCTTGGTGGGCGCCCGCATGCATGGCACGCTGATGCCCGGGAAACGTCATGCCCAGTACCTCGTCGCCAGGGGAAAACGGGGAGCTGGGCCCCGAGTCAACGACGGTCCCGGAAAAGTCGTAGCCCATGACGAACGAGTTCATTCCCATCCAGAAGTGGCGGACGTCGCCGGGATTGATGCCTGAGTACCGGACGCGCACCAAGCTCTGGCTGTTCTGCGGCGTATATGGGGAGCTAGGCCCCATCTCCAAGATGGCGATGTCGCTATTCGCGCTGAGGTATAGAGCCTTGTAACTCGGCAGGATTTCTGAAGTGGCCATTTTTGACTGCGTATTCGGAGGCGGGCGAAAAATACGCTCCAGATGAACAGACGACCCCTGTCAGCTCCCGGATGAAGAGAACAATGACAAGATTGTGTCCTTCCCTGGACCGACACTTTTTCATTCTTATATAGAAGAGGAACGATAAAACTGGGCGTGATATACAGCCCGATGTTACTCGCTCCGTCTGTTCCAAGCAACCAGATGGCCTCGGGGCTTGAGCGCTTGGATGCGAGCTTTCCGGAGCGACGTGGCCAATGAACTTTGTGAGCTGTCCTAATTCGCAAACACCTCTCGGACCTACTCTACCCCAAATGGGGTTAATGCAAGGCATGGCCAATCTGGGTGCGCTAATGGTAATTGCGTCATCTGCCACACTGTCAGTGTCTGCGGTTGAACCGCCTCAGGTTAAAATTTGGGCGTGACCGTTATTAGAGACTCATGGCACGCAACCACGCACAACCCCTGCCACAGTTGCATAAAGAAACAGGCTTAAACATGACGACAGTTTGCATTGGTTTTGGTGGTGTCTCCACCGCACGATCCCTGATTCCATAATTAGGCCGCAACAGGCCTTATACTCGCTGTGACGATTCAAGCATGCTGTCTGAACCTAATTCGCTGCCGTCGTGCCTCATCTATCCTCCTTTACTCCATCAAGCCAGATATCAACCTTTTCATTATAGAAACATAGGCGATTCTGGATCTGTGCAGACTCCACCGTGGGGTAAGTATAGTACCAGATGGCATCTTCAACTGTGACCGTGTTCTCTCCCACGGGGACTTTGACATGGTAGTAGCTTGCCTGGCCCTTGTACGGGCAGAAGCTGGTTGTTGTACTCGGGGTGAGCATGCTCCAGTCAAGAATGGATGTTGGAGAAAGGTAGTAACGCGTGCGCAGGCCCGTCTCGAATAGGAACACGCTGTGCGTGCTCCGCGCGACAGTGACCCCAGCCACCTGGACGAGCACCTCGCGGGTCGAAGCAAGACACTCGATTCGTTTGTATGGGTCCTTGGGGTGCGGGCCCACGAGTCTCTCGTCCTCAACGAACCAAGCGTCTGTGCCAGCGGTCACGCATAATTAGTGACAAGCCTCACGCCTGTGGATCTCGGGGGCCGGGACCCGGGGAGTCGGACTCGGGGACGCTGAGAAGAGTTATGGGACTTACCGAGACTGCTGACGGGGATTTTAACCAGACCCTTCAGCGGACCACGGTCGAGGCGAATGACTTCAATCGTCTTTTGGGCAACTGATATGGTCCCGCTGCAGAAGCCTTTGCTGTCGGGGGCGTCGGACCAAGCGATGTTTCCCGGGCCGCTTTCGATGTCGACCAGAGGGATGTAAAAAAGCGGATCTATTGCCCGAGGCACACACTGCCATCAGTTCATGTAGAACGCAAGCAAGGCTGTCATTTACATACAGTACAGATGCTCCCAAACGTACTCGGCATTTAGCGTGTCAAACACCCACTCGCCTTGCGCGAGGCCCCTGACACGGCGCTTAGCCGGCTCGTGCTTGACGGGCCCCTCGACGGCCAGCTTGGCCGCGAGATCCTTTGTGCTATTTCACCTCATGTAGTTAGCTCTAAGCCAGTGCCTGTGGCGTGTTAATGACAGGGCTTTTGCCAACTTGGGAGTACTGCACCTGAGCTGGCTCGGAGGAGGCATCCCGAAACGCGTCTGCTACCTGGTTGATGATGATTAGGTTTCTGAGCAATTATGGCCAAAGTGGTGAACCCCGACAGGACGACAGCTGGGCCCGATGCCTTAAGTTCAAGATTGATTCCTGTACGGTGCATTCGAGGACTCGACAAAGCCCAAGCCCCGCAATCAGAACTTGGTGCTTTGTCAGGGCGAGGACTACGGAAGCGGGGAACTCCGTCATCGGCTGTTACACAATTCCGTGCTCGGGAAATAGTACCCCGTCCTCGCAAGGCGTGCCGTTTTTGGGGCCCATCACATATTGACAGTGTTTACCTACCTAATAATTGTGAAATTGCAGGCGTTGTCCTCGAAGTCCTCAAAATGTTAATTGCCTGGAACCTCGGTCACCGCAAACAATATGGTCTGGCCCTACCGAGTCACGGATTATATGATCTACCTCGCCTTCCAATGTAGCGAAACAAAGTAGGCACGATGCGGTCATTGACATGCCTGACTCGACGACTGTGGCGTGCCTAGCTGCGAAGCTTGTGACGGACGAAAAGATGCTTGAGAGGCAAGATAATTAGGTCCGAATAAATAACAGGTTAGCCAGCGACGCTCCAAGTATACCTCTCTTTCCCGCCATGATTCACACCATCTACTGGCTTCGTGGCGGGCCAATTATCTCTTCAGCCCTGCCAGAATGTCATCGGCCGCCTTCTCGGCCACCATGTAGGTCGACACGGCCGTGAAGGTGCCTGGGATTCGCGGGAAGACAGACGCGTCAACCACCCTCAGGCCCTGCACCTTTCTCACGCGGAACCGCGAGTCAAGCACCGCCATCGGGTCTCCGTCGGCGCCAATGGGGCAGGTGCAGCTTGCATGATGGCCCCATGACCCGTCCTTGATATACTGCTCAATCTCGGCCTGCGTGTTCTTGTCGGCACCCGGAAGAAGCTCGTTTGTCTTGACTGGCTGGCGGCGTAGAGCGTCTCGCGCGAGGCCGATGGCCTCGGAGATGGCCTGCAGGTCCTTTTGGTAGTCGCCCGAACCCGAGTCGAAGTAGTTGTACAGAATCTCGGGCACGTCAAGCGGATCGGCCGAGCGCAGAGCGACACGGCCGGCCGTGTTGCGAGGGTGAGCCTTGAGAATGGCCCATGTCCACCAGTCGTGCTCGGCGGTGGCCTCGATGCTATAGCCGGGGTAGTAGCCGACGAAGTGGACGGGTCCGCCAAACACAAAAACGTCGTAGCTGTTGTCGGTCGTGACTGACGACTTGTACAGCATCGAGGCAACAAGTCCTCCCGCCACATACGTGCCGCGGTCCCCTAGCACCGGGTGCTGCCACTTCTCAAGACACGGGTCGGGCATGCTGTCGAACTCCCAGGTGCAGCCGGCTAGTGCCGGCCAGTCCCGGGGCGCCTTGGCCAAGACGGCCGTCTCGTAGTGATCCTGCAAGTTTGTGCCAACGCCGGGAAGATCGGCAACGACTTTGATGCCGAAGCGGGTCAGCTCGGCGGCCGGGCCAATCCCCGAAAGCTTCAGAATCTGGGGCGAGTTGTATGCGCCGCCGGCGATGATGATTTCACGCGAGGCCTTGGCGGACCCAGGAGTGCCCCTCTTTCTCTCGCTGCTAGCCCCTTGGCTCCGCGGGCTTGCTCGATAGAGGTGGGCGCCGTCGAGAAACTCGATGGCGGTTGCACGCGGTGGTCTCACAGACTCGTCGAAGACAACCTTGGTGACGTGGCAGTTGAGGCGCACGTCGAGAGGATACCTTTTGGTCCCGTCGGGGTTCCGGGCATCACGCACCGCGACAACAATCTCTCGGCTGCCGGTGCGGGCGCCGTTGTCGGTGCTAGCAGGGATCTGATAGTAAGCTGGCGTCCGGTCCCGCAGCGGCGAGTCGGCATTGAGATCGCCGGCAAGCAGGGTGCCAATGTTGAGCACCTGGTTGGTGATGTTACCGAGGGCAAAGGCACCGCCCAGTAGCACAGACAAGAGTTGGGGATCCTTCAGTGGAATGGTCAGAGGCGCCGTCTCAGTCGTCAACCAACCGGCGTAGCCGTGGCCCTTGGGCAGACCCGAGAGATAGCGCTTGTTCTCGAGACGAGCAAAGTACTTCCGCATGTTGGCTGGCGACCACGAGTCGTCGCCAGTCAGGCTTGCGATGTACTGGAAGTCTGACTGGTGTGGGTAAACGGCGATCAGGGCGTTGTGGGCAGTGCAGCCGCCGAGGGTTGCAGCCCGCGGGTACAGCACCCCCTTCATGGTCGACCCTTTGGGCGGCTCAAGGCCCGTGTAGACGGCCCCGTCCGGCGTGTCGTAGCTGGTTTTCCAGTCGCGGGCTTGGCGGGCATCGTCGGCATAGCGGCGCACGAAGAAATCCCACGAAACGTGCTCATCCTCAGACATGCGCGCGTTGTAGGCCGGGACGGTATAGTTGAGGTTGGCGCCCTGGTCGTCGCCGGCTTCGATGAGCAGTGTCTTGTGTCCGGCCAGGGCGAGCCGGGCTGCCAGCGGTCCGCCGCCAGCCCCGGAACCGACCACGATGTACTCATAGCCAGTCAACTCGACCGCCAGCGCCAGTGAGGCACACGCGGCCGCGAAGCCGAGCAGCGGTTGCAGAAATAGCATGATGGCTTGGCTTGGGGGCGTAGACTGTAATTAGTCGACATGACGGAAACTGCAAGCCGTCCATTCAAGGTGCGCGACGAGAGCTTGTTGTTCTTAAGATGCCCAGACTTGATGGGATGGCACAAGACTCGGGACATGCTGGAGACCCCAGGTGCGCGGTAACCCCTCTCCAGGATCAAGACTGCAACGCCGGCTTGCACCATGCCGTCCATGCTCATTTGCTGTTGATGTCGTGAAAGACGCGGTGGACTTGCTTGTTGGTGTTGTGCGTGCCGTGCTAACCTAATTACTGCGTAACTAGCCCCAGGGATCGGCAGTCGCAGTGTCGCTTATCATTAGATCGTCACGAGATTCACCCGACGTGGTGCACGGGCAGAGTTTTTCCATTTCCGAGTGCGAATTCCGAGCACGAAACAAAGTCAAACCCGCCGTATCCGTGGTGTATGCATAATAGGTATCTCATTCTCGGCTGGCTGGAGACGGGCAATATTAATATCGTACTCCTTTCTCCGATTATTGTTTGGTGTAACTGCGCCTGTCTGAGATGCGCATAGAAACGAGACTACGTTGGTCACGGTGCGGAATTCCCGGGACTGAGGCGTCTGATGTCCCGAGACAGGTGTCGGGACTGTCGGGTGGCTGGTGGTCCGCTCCAACCCCACCCCCAACGCGGAGATGATCGATAACCATAACCGCATGCCCCACAACCCCACCAACGCAAGTGCAGTCGGGTGGTCGACGGAAATTAGCGGCGAGATCTTCCATGTCATGCCTCGAAACATCGATTGGGTCCGTAACTAATTTAATATGCAGCCCAAGTGGAAAACTAATCTATATATTCGTAGACTCTATTCAGGAATTATCTACGTAAGACATGAGATGATGATGGAGGCTCACTCTACAGATCTCAATTGCCAGGTTCGTCTGCAGCACGCAGGGATTGACCCAAGACCCAGCAACAGGCCTTCCTCCCTGTTGCAACCAGCACAGCACAACAAAAACAACACAACCACACACGTTGCACCACCACCGCCAAAAGGGGCAATTTCCTGAGAAGTTTTTGTCCTTGAAATGCAGCATACAGGCAAGTTTGGACGGCCAGCTTTTTTGACCAACAATTGTTCCTTTCTTTCTCTCTCTCCGCCCTCCGCCCTCTGCGCTGCGCTGCGCTCCCCTTCCTCCCACCTCTGTTATTGGGGCCGGCATGCAGCGTGGGTGCAGGGGTTCAAAGTCTGTTGGCAACTCCAAACACTGCTCCGGTCCCTCCCTGATCAATCCGGCATCCTCCTCAATCCGTGCCTCACGGTCCTTCATCCCAGCACATGTTTCGTCTTTCAAATTTGTTGGCCTGTTCTCAAGCCGGGCGCGGCACAGGCGGGTCCTCGACGAGCAAAAAGCCCACATCCGATTCGACACGCTATAGCGTCGGCCGAGGCAACCCCAAGCACCTTGATAGCCGACACTTAGTATAAATCCAACACCATTCCCCATCGGTAACTTGGGGGCGGCGCCTGAGAACCAAGGGGTTGTGTTTGGTCCGTCTGTCGACGCCAAGAATGGAATGTTTCAACGTGACTTTGCTGTGCTCTCAACCTATGCCAACTGAATCGTCGTGTATTAAGCCAACCCCCAGGGACCACACACACACACACACACACACACACACACACACACACACACACACACACACACACAGAACCTCACTCACTCGCCTCCAGTTTGCCCTTGTTCTTAAGCTTTGCCACATTTTCTTTCTGTCCCTTTCGTCTCCCCCCCTTCTCTTTTCTGATTCTATTCCAACGTCCAACACGGCGGCCGCATTTTTCAGGCCAGGTCTGTCACATACTTCTTCCGCTCCTCATCCACGCAGCAGAGCATGTCTGTCCCTACGCCGCCCTCGTCCGCGACCTAGCAGGCCTCCAAGTCATGGAGCTATTCACGCGGATGGGAAGTTTTGGGCCCGCGACATGGTCTGGTCGGCGTCGATCGCGCGGATAGGCAAGAACACATGCCTCTTGGGATGAGGCTAGAAGCACATGAGGTTGGAAGTACCGTGCGTGTCCGGAGCTCCTTCCCAAGAGCTATTGTCGGATACGAAGCAAACATGCTCAACCACGGAAGAAGGTGATAATAGCACAGTGCTAAACGGGAGAATTCCCGACACGGCCAGCGACGTGCCAAGTCCCGCCAAGTCGGGCAACCTGGCATTTGACAGACAGGTTCGACGAGGAAGTGTCGACGATGAGAACGAAGTTGGGAATTATTGAACTTATACGACCTCACCCCAGCTCCAGCGCAGTTTGCCAGCCGCTGATTACTCACGTTTGTGGAAACCAGGAGACTTGTTCAAAATGGCATCGTAACCCAATGCCGTATGATATTTGCCCCTAGACTCCCAGTCACATTCAGTCTCTGTCAAGTTAGATTTTTGACTTTGCAATACCATTAGCGTCTGGCTCGACAAAGGATAGAATGTTCAACCTGGGGCTTCACCACGCCACGCGGCGGCTACGCTAGATCAGTCGAGCACATCAGGTGACTGGGCTACTAAATAACAATGGCAGTTCATCTCTTGACATGCCGCACAAAGAGGGTGGCTCGTGTGCAAACGTGATTGACTCTGCACCCGGCACCCTGTGTCACAACCACGCCACGCGGATCAGAGAGATGAAAGAAAACATCAGAACTTGCAGTTGTTTTGGGAATATCAGCCCTATGCCACCAATTCAGTCTTCCGCACAGGCAAACTCCCTGATTATAGAAATATGTACAACTCGCACTAAAATATCACCAGAAAGAAACATTTATGTTCAAATCCCAAAGCCCGAAAACAGACAACGCCCTCAATTCGCACCACAAAGAGGAAGAAAGGCGAAAGTTTTCACCTAGCTTGAGGGACTCCACAAAAAAAAGAGGGGGGGGGGGGGGGGGGGCGGGATTCTTGAACCGTAGACCTTGAACCATGGATAGCCTGTCAGTAGCTTCGTGTGTGCATGCATCTCAATGGGGATCGGCCCCGCCGCTGCTCCCGCTCCTCTTGTCGGCCGACGCCTCGACAACATCGCGGCCCTCAGTGAGACGTCTCTCCGACTCGAGCTTCTCCAAGTCGTTCCAGTCTTGGCCCGGGTTGACCTCTTTCCAGCGGAGGAATTTGAGCAGCGTGTAGAAGGCCGATGCGAGCAACGAGCCCAGCAGCGGACCAACCCAATAGATCCAGAAATAGCCCGGGAAGTTGCGGTTCACGGTGGCCGGGCCCAGCGAGCGAGCCGGGTTGAGGGAGCCGCCGGTGTAGTAGACACCTGCGTTGGGGTTAGTGCACGGTGGCTATCACAAAGGGGCGGAGAAAAAAGGGAATGGGTGCACTGACCAACCAGCTCGGCCAGGAAGAACGAGATGCCAATGGCCACAGGTGCCAAATATGTCGACTTGTGCTTCTCGGCGGCCAGCATAATGATGACAAACACCAGCTCGGCCGTGAGAAACATTTCAATGAACAGACCCTGGACGACGCTCGCGCCGCCGCCCAGTGTCGTTTCCACAGCCATGGGGCCGGGAAGCAATGCCGAGACGACGCCGGCGGCAGCAATCCCACCAAGGAGCTGGGCGGGGACCACAAGGAGGGCGCGGACTGCGGGAAGGCCACCGACGAGGACCAGTGAGAGCGTCACCTAATCAAGTTGCACAAATCAGTCAAATACCTAGTCGAGTGTCGCAATATCATATTATCAACGAGCCGGGAGTCATGACCCCTTTCTCGTCTGCTTCCGTCTCCAGATCCCGAGGTGGCACATGCAGATGAGATGCAGCCTCCCGTGACAGCAAAGAGGGCTTGCATTGGCCCCGAGACGCTTGAAAGCACAGCAAAGGATGCAGTGCAGGACGAGACTTACAGCCGGGTTGAACAAGCCGCCGGTGACGCGGTAAAATGCCCAGACATTGGCAGTCAGACTGGTGCCGAAGGCGAGGGAGATGAAGATGAGAGAGGCCGGGTTAGAGGGCGCCACAACACCGGCCGGAGGTGGGGACGGGGGTGGCGTGTTGGCAACCTGGGTGCCGGCAAAGGCAAAGAAGAGGAACAGGAAGGTGCCCACAAACTCGCCCAGGGCCGCCACTATGTTATTGCGTGCGGTGGGAGGCAGCGAGAGCATCGGGAGGGTCGGCGAAGTCTTGTCATGGGAAGAAGCCGGAGCGGCAGAGGCGAAGGAAGGGAAGCGGAAGTTAGGGGGCCGCATTTTGTCGACTTGTTGCCTTCTTTTGAATCCGGTTGACGTACTCGAATGCGCCGGACGGGGGCTCCCAGCAGTTGAGGTCTCCACGTGTTGGCAGGCTGGAGTCCAACAGTTGTTGGCAGCTGAAACGCAGGTCAGCGGCGTCGGGACCCGAGCGATCGTTTCGTGTGGCGGGCGTAGTTCGGAGTTGAGCTGCGGCGGGCTATGAGAAGGGACGGAAGGGAATCCGTAAGCTTAAAGTGGGCTGTGGGATTGTGGAGATGGGCAGGAATCTAGAGTTCAGCCAGGGCGAACAGTTCCGAGGGCTTGGTTCGCTTCCGAGAACTAGGCTGCCTTTTATTCCTTCCGTGCTCCAAAGACTTGTCTGGAGCTCGAGTTGACTCGGGGGTTGGGGGGGGTGAGGGCCGGACAAAGAGGCCGTCTTCCCACCTTCTTATACGCGAATGTCGGTGCTTCCGCGACAAAGCTGTCGGAACTAGTCTTTCAGTCTGGACGTGCTGACAGTCTTTTCTTTCCTCTGGCAGCAACCGCACTCGGAAGCTGGGCCGCAACCCGTGGCTGTCCTTCCCAAGCTGGCCGCTGCCATGCCGTTAGTGTAAGCATCCGTTCTGCAGGTTTCCCCATAGTCAGGCCGGCCTTGTCCATGCCTGGTCACACAAACCCCATGCGCCATGCTCCAGTCTCCAGTCTCCACCAGCACCACGCAAACCAGGCCAACATACCGCACCTACATACGGAGTACGCGCCTGGGTAGGGGAGTTCTGTGCACAGTTGTGCACTAGTTCTCCCGAACCTGATCGACGCTCCGAACTAGCAGACGAACTAGTCATCCATCAGCTGCACATTTGCGTTCGCAGGCTGGCTGACGGCGCCCAATAGGGCTACCAAAGCTAAGCTGATGATTTCGTGGCTGGCTGACGCCTTTTGGCTAGCACCTTTCAAATCATTCCCAATCCGGCTGTACTTTTATTTTTCGGCCACCGACATCCGGAAGCCCGACCAACCATCGCCAATTGGCAGCAACGTGAATGCTGCCGCGACACTGGAAGCTTCTGGATCCAGGAAATTCGATTAAAATTCCTTATTTGCTGCAATCCTATGTACAGTAACATGGTAGCTTCTGCTGCTAATCAATCAACAGCAGGCAGCACCGCATTCGTGTCGTCCGAATCGGTGCGGCGAAGATTCGGAGAAAACGCCCGACCGGTGATGTGACTCTTTTGTCTGACCTCCAAATGCCAGTGCTGGCCAAACAGTCGACGAGGCGTTGGAGCACCGGAGCTGGCCGAGCGACGCACGCGTGACGCGCAGCCGAGACAGGAGGAGCAGAGCCAGCCAGCCAGCCCCATTCTATTGCCCACGTCAGCCAAACCTAGGCGCGGGTGCGCCGGTGACGGGCGCACACCACCGGTCCACCGCCGAGCTACGGAACCCTCCATCCAGCTCGCAACCTCCCTATTGTTCCTCGCGGACAGGAACACCGCTTATTCGGCTTAATTCGGCCAGCAACCGGTCCTGCAGTGCCACGTCTTCAGCCACCGCTATCGGCTGCTGCTCCTTGGAGTATTCGAAATAGCCCCCGCTCCTGCCCTTTGACGGCCCTTCACCCAGCGCGACCATCGCGAAGGTGTCGACGGCATCCTCCAGACGACCCGGTGCCGATTCGCGGCCCATCTTGGTTGGTACCCATCCCGGAGCGGCAGTGTAGCACTGCACGTCGGGCCAGCGACGCGCGCAAACGCCTTGGTGAGCATGATGACGTGCACCTTGCTGTCCCCGTAGTGCGAGTCTCGGATGTCGCGACCGCCCTCGGTGCCGCCCAAGTTGTGCTGCCCGCCAGAGTGCAACGGCGACGAGATAAACACCAGCCTCTTTGGGCGAGCCACAGGCATGTGAGCATGTACGGCGTGAGCGTGTTGACTATGAAGAGGCTCGGCAGCCCCGACTTGCCAGGCACGGTCTCGAATCCAACGAACAGGCCGGCGTTGTGCAGCACGGCGTCGTACGGCCCGTGCCGGTCCGCCTGGGCGGCCAGCTGCTTCGTCTCGTCGATGCTGGTCAAGTCGGCCACCAACACTGCGTCGCACCCGGGGCATGCAGCTGTCGCGTCTTTGGTGCGGTCTGCGTTGCGCGCGTGTAGCACGACCTGGTGGCCCTGTGCGATCAGGTGCTTCGCTGTCGCCAATCCCAGGCCATCTGACGATCCGGTGATGAAGAAACGCGCCGTTTGAATTCGGAGACGCTAATGTCGCGCGAAGTTGGTGATGCTGTAACCATGTAACCACGTAACAGCCTTGGGCAACAACGGGTCAAGAACAAAGTGCGGCAATTCGATTGACGATATTCTCAGGCCGGGGTTTCGTTTCGACAAGAGCCCCCGCTCGGCTCGCGCCGGCGGCTCCAGAACTTATATACTCCGTACCCAAGGCGCCAGTGGACTTCTCCAGGATCGAGTGGATTCGTCGCGGGCTTTCATTTCCGACTTTGCTTATAGACCTCTGCTTAGAAATCCAGCCACAAGTATACGAAGCCAAGGCAGATGAGTCGCCAAACAACAATGCAGAGCCGTCCCCTTTCACCGGTGAGTTGCCTTGATTGGCCTGAAACCGCGCCTAAAGCTGCCTTCAATACTTAGGCTGGTCGTGCGACTCTAATTATCGGCCATCGAGAGTGGGAATCATGGTCGCAGCTACATCATTTGGTGCAACCACAATGTCCTTGGCTTTGGGCGGCGGCATCCATGTGTCGGCATATGCCACATTCGGCCCCAAAATGGCCGCTGTTCCGCCCGCCGTCAAGGTCTGAAGATGGACTGCATGATGTGCTGGTTTCCGTCGGTGGTTCTTCGAGGATGTGACCACCTTTGGTGTGGGACCTCGTCATCCACACATGGCGAGTTAGCCGGCCGTTTTCACGTCTGAGACACGTCCATGCAAGCTCCCGAGACCTCTCGTGTCTGGTTGGCCGAGGGGAGTGGGATGATACAGGCCACCAAGCGCAAAGACACGAAGAGAAATCCACAAAGCCTGCGATCATGCTACCAAGGCTAACTTGGTGCAGCCCGGATGCAGATTCCGGGAGCGAAATAGGCCAGTGAACTTTGCGTGTAATTAGCCCCGTGGTTGTGTGGTGGTCGTCATCCCATGAGAAGAATTGACCTTATTTACCAAAGGTGACATGTATGTAGGCCGATGTGCTGAAGAGGAAACCGAAACGACTACTCCGTAGGGCGCGGGAATATCACAGGATACGAAATGTTGGCCACACCCAAGCGGCAATCGCGGGCAAAAGGTCAAGGCGAGCGTTACAATGGAAGGGGTGACCGAGGTAAAAGTGGCAATGCCAGTTGGATGGGACGCACCGCAGCGCATCAAGCCATTGCGCTAGTAATTCTTCTGAAAGATGTAATTGTAACTTCCCGTGTCCAACAGCTTCTTATTTGGTTTGTCCAATGCGGGATTTCTACCCAGCGATGGCGTTCACGGCAGCCGTCACCCCCTCCCGCCATTGTAGTCGGCGCCGCCGGCCTTGCGTAGTCGGACGACGATGTCTTCCTCGTTGAGGTCGTCCTTGTCGCCGGTCTCAACTTGGATGCTTGAATGGGAGAGGATCTGCTTGACGTCGCCGCTCTCGATGCTGACGCGGGCTTTGCGCATCACTCTTGTCTGCTCGCCTATCCAGATGACGAGGGCAAACTTGACGCGCGTGCTCTCGGCGTCGTTGGCGTACTCGACACGCACGTAGGCATACTGGACCTGGGTGTCGTCTAGGAGTTCTGCGAGCTCCGACAGGCCACCAGTCCCGGTTTGCGACAGTACGAGCTGGTTGCCTTTGGGCCCGGCATCCGAGATCAGCAGCCAATTGGTTTCGTCCTTCTCCGACCGTACCGCATTGTACGCGTCGACGATTTCGGGAGCATCGATGCCAGACATTGTGGAAATATGGGGAGAGGGAAGGCGCTCGAGCGTGGAGTGGTGCGTTGACAGGCTGGCTGTGTGCGCAGGACGGCTGCTTGCTTGTTGCTTGGTTGCTTCAGTTGCTTGGGGCTGGGGATGCGGGGTTGTCGAAACTCAATGCCGATCAACGGTCACTGGTCGCTGGCCGCTGGCCGCTGCTGGACGCCGGTCGTGCAGGACAGATGCTCGCGCTAGGCTAGCTACCTAGGGTAGGCGCTGTTCTGCTGTTCGATCGATCAGGTGGGTGAGGTGCTTTTGTTGGAACGGCCAGATGGCACAAGGGATGCTGTCGGATCGGGTGCGCAGCTGTCGCGAGATGGCCGTGGGCACCGACAGCCGTCGAGGTGCCAAATTCCCAGACCCCACAAGTTTCAGCGTGGTCTCGGACAGGCAAGTCTTGGCACGCAATTTTGGACTCTAAATAAACCTACCCTAACCCTCGTTGTCGAAAACGAGAACGGAAACGAAGACGAAAATGAATTGAACCTCACCCACCTCCGGAACCACACACACTGCTTTGCCCTTGCCTCATTATCGAATAGATCCATTGTTCAACGGAAGGTAGCTAGATGATAGGTAAGGTAGGTTGTTGGACAACATCTAAGAAGGATCCTACTTGCCAGCTAATTAATAACCTGTTGCAAACATGCCCGACCCCTTCCTGACTCTTTCTCCTTCTCGCTAATTACCTTATCTGGACAGGCCAACATACTCTAGAGGCTAATTACATGCAGAGTGCCGCAGTTTAGCCCCAACGTTTAATTAGTTGGGGGGTCGCAGTAGCCAAAGTCGCTCTGACAGCCCACAATGTACGGGCAGAACTGATCACCGTCGCCGCAGTAGCCAAACTGGCTGCAGCATCGCCCAAAGGTTGACCCAAGGCATGTCACGCCGCTACCACAAGTGCCGTCGGTGCTGGAGCGCAGTCCGGGCGGGATCACCACGGTCGGCGTGGGTCGTGCCGTGGTCGATGTTGTCGAAGGTGGCGGTGGCGGAGGCGGCGGCGTGGTGCTGGTCGTACTGGTCGTGGTGATTCTGATTGTTGTCGACGTCGTCGAAGTCGTGGTGACTGGCGGTGGAGCATAAGTCGTCGTCACGTTGGACGCAGGAGGACCAGGCTGGCCAGGCACGCCGAAACAGGCACCAAACTGGCTTTGGCAGCCCGCGCCGCAGAAGTCCAGAGAAGAGCCGCACCAGAAGAACTGCGAGCAGCATGGTCCATAGTTGGGGCTCCCAATGCACAAGGTCCCGTTGCCGCACATGCCATTGGTGGTGACGCCAGATCCTGAGCCAGTTGGCACTGGGCCTGCAGACGAGGTACGAACCGGCGTCGAGGTTGTCGACGGAGGCGGCGGAGGTGGCGTATAAACTGAAGTTGGCGTGGTCGATGTGCTGCTGGTGGTGGGCGGAGGCGGCGGCGGCGGAGTTGTTGACGTTGACGAGGTCGTCGACGTGGGTGGCGGCGGCGGCGGCGGGGCGGCCGTTGTTGTCGGCTGCGGTGCCGTCCTCGGCCACCCACAAGTTCCGTACTGGGCCTGGCAGCCAAAAAGCGGATAGCAGTGATCGATGGTGTCTCCACAGAAGCCATAGTCAGAGCAGCACAGATTGCTGGGGCAGCTGCCAACTCCGCTACCGCACTGCGCTCCGCTCTGCCGCAGTTCAAGCCTCGACAGGCGCTCGCCGTTCCTGGACGTGTTGTGAGCCGAGTTGCTCCCGGCGCCCTGGCGCTGACGCCCGGGAGCTGGAACGCGTCTGTGGCCAGCCGTCACGTCGCCTGGCACGCCTTCCATGCCATCTTGTCCCTTGGCCGGTTGAGCGCCGAGAACGCCAGACCAGCACAGGGCTGCAGCCAGTCCAATGTACGTGGTCCTCATTGTGCGTCGAGTCGTCAGCCGCATCAATTGGTGTGGCCTCCAGTCTGTGCGGGCATCGACAGTCGCACAGTAATTATGCCAGAGAAGCAGAGGAGATGCAGGTCCCTGAGACGGGGAGTTGGCACCAATTTGAGGACGTGACGACATGTTATGACCTGGCATTCCCCCCACATCCTCGCTCCCCAGATCCGGTCCCGGCTGTACATTACGGACCAGCAGAGAAGGGTTCGATTACGACGACAGTGGTGGGAAGGGCTCTACTATGCTAGCCTGGCAGTAATCTAAAAAATCACAAAGGTAGCGACGAGCACTATCCGGAGCATTCAATGTGCGATATGAAGATATTTCTGAATGAGGCTAAATTAACCGGCTGCCGATTTTACCGACTTGTGCAAACTGCTGCAGGAACGGCGGGAGTCATCCCGTGCCACCGCAGGGAAAACCACCTTGGCGGTAACCCGAGAAAGCCCCGTACCGTGGAGCCGTGATGAGGCTTCTTCGGCACTCAAAACTGGCCTCGGTAGGGAGATTCGGCCACATTGGGGCTTGGGGGAGCAGCGCGTGTCAAGGCCCAAAGGACTCATATTAGCTGACAAGCCCACCACGAGCTGCCGAGCTGCCGGACTCTCGTATGCACCGTAATTGGGGGGCCTCTAAGCTACCACATCGGCTGCAGAATGGACGGCCATGGGAGTGAGGCTCGGGAGGTAATAATTATCTGTAGCATCGTTAGAGCTCGGTGGTAATATGTCGTCACTGTAACAAGGCGCAGCCAGCCACAAGTAAGAGAGCTCAATTCCTACCAGCCACCAGGTAAGTATATGATGATGGGCATAGTTGCAATGTCCCAGCAGAAGAGGTTCAATGGCGCCACTATCTGCAAGTACTGGTATAGAATATGTATTCAATCATCTCCTCGCCACGTCACCACAACTTGTAGTCACTGGTTCCCCTTGGCGCCAGAAACGCGTTCATTCTTCCAGATGTCCCCCCATCAATTCTGCACCCTTCTCCGCATCGAGAAAGTTTCGCAAGCAGGAACCCCACACTATACGTCCATCGGGTTATTTATAATGGCATGAATGGGGTTGAGGCCCCGAAAAGAGCCTTAATATCTCATAAACCGCGACCTTAGCCCAATTCCTAATAATTACTTACCAACTTACCCGACAATCGCGCAGCTTTCTACCTTGGCTCCGCCGTTTTCTAGGAGCGGAGCCTGCGCCAGCGCCAACTCGGCCGCGCGGTACTCGTCGTGGTGGAAGAGAAGCTCTCTAAACTGAGCACCCCATGGCTGGGAGCCTTGCTCTGGCAGAGGGCCAGAGTAAAAGCGCCGTACCTCCTTGATGACACTCGGGTTGTCGAGCGCCTGTGGACCAGCGTTGGACACCAGCATGGTGAGGTTGCATCGAGGGATGCGCAACTTGTCGAACAGCTGTAGACGCTGGCTCACCACTGCCTCGTCCGTCCCGTCCACCCCTTTGAAGAGGACCTCGAGAGTGGCGGCCGACTCGACGGCAATGGCACCGCCAGCCGCATGCGTAGGCAGCATGGCATGTGCAGCGTCGCCCACTACCACGGCCCGGCCGCGCACGAAGCTGGCCAGCGGGGGGCGTGTAAACAAATGATGGGCCTTGATGCCGTCCTCGCTGGCCATATTCACGATGCTCTTTGCTGACGGGTGGAAGTTGTCGAGCATGGAGAGCACTTGTTCCTTGGATACTGGCGAGTGCCACAGATCCTGGTCGCCCTCACCTGCCTGAGTGCGGTGGACTACGGCGTTGTTTAGAATATCGCCGCCACGGCACGTGTAGCTGATCCAGAAGACACCCTTGGCGGGGTCTTGCAGATTCAGAAATCCGGGTAGCTCATCCACGTAGAGCTTGCGGGCCTCGGCATGTGCCAGCACGTCGCTCATTGGAACGAGCCAGCGGTAAATGGAACGCCCTGCGACTTGTAGCTGTGGTTCGTGTCCAATCAAGTTGCCAACCAAGCGACTCTAGACAAAATGTTATTCAGGTGTCTGGTTCGGGAGAAAGGAGGAGGACGAAATTACGTGAGCTCCATCGGCAATAACGACAAGATCTTTCACCACCGCCCGCCCATCGGCCAGCTGGATCTTGCCCAGATTGCAGTCAACTCCCACAGCTTCACAACCCAATCTGACCTCGACGGGGCAGCCAAAAGTGTCGTCCTGCACCGCCGGATCTGTGGCGAGGTCCCTCAGGCCGCGATGAAGGTCAACTCTGTGGAAACTCCAGCATGCGTGTCCCAACTGGGCGGCAATGTCGGGGTAATCCTCTTGCGAAATGGTGGTCAGCTGGTCGGCCGACACCAGCCTGACGGACTGGTTCGGGACGGGAGCTGCCTTCTGCAGGTCGAACTGCCAGTGGTCGAGGACTCGAGCGGCATTGGACGGGAGGCTGATGGCGGCGCCAATCTCATTCTTGAATTGCGATCGCTCGAATATTTCGACGTCCCATCCAGCGCGACGCAAAGCAATGGCGGCACTGAGCCCGGCAATGCCGGCCCCTACAATGCCGGCACATGGCGATGTATTCGCGCGCTCCCCAGCTGGGTCCTGGACTGGCACTGAGGGCATTTTCGCCGCTATTTCCCCACTGCGAGTCGCGTCTGGTAACTAGGATAATTGGTCCGAAAGTCGTCTGTGGACCCGAGGTATCTTGAGGCTTGATGGACCGATGGAGTTCGTGGCTTCTCCAGCTATACGCGAGCTCTGTGGCTTGATCGGTGTTCGTCAGCGACGCAAGCGGCGGTCGCCATGTCTTCTTTTATAATGTGGTAGAGACATAGCTCCTACCTTAATCACATGAACCGTGGAACATGGAATGGCTTTTTACCTAGGGTTAGGAGAAGACTTCTCATATACTTGACACGGTCCTAGCGCCACCAATTTCAAGTGCGTCAACGCGGGATTCGCGGTTTTGTTTGGTGGCGTTTTTTATGTACCTCCGATGTATTACGGACCACTTTTAATACGGAATCTATTCTCCGGTTGGTTAGAGATAAACGTCTTCCACATCCCAAGGTTCAAGTGATGGGCACAGCGAGCCGGTGGGCGCTTCCCAATGACTCAATCAGTCGGCCACTTCGGGGCGCCCGGCGTTCCGGGAGCTAGGTACAGTGTTACAAAGATGTATTGCAGATCGTTATCATTGCCATGCTGTGCTTCGTCGTTCCAAATCCAATGTTTCAAAGGACACGGAACGAGAATCCTCCGGCCGCGGACAATCTCGTGCAATGCTTACTATTTTCATACTGCGTTGTGTCGTTGGAGGAGCATGCCCGGACCCAGAAGCATTACTTTCCGGTCTAGATATTTACAATCGGGGCCGGGTATCTATATACGATAATGATAGAGAATATCACAGTGTAAAAGGGTTTAATTACTACTTTCCATTAGATTATAATTATATCATTACTTCGCAGGCATATATTTATCGCATGCCATGAGGTACGTTGGTATAACTAGGTATTATACAATGAATAATAATTACACTATATAGGAAACATCGAAAGCAGCCAAGTAAGTAATCCGCCTCAACATAGTCAGTATCCTTCGCCTAGCTAAACCCGATAGCCGTAGTGACTATGTTATTAGACCACGGCCGCTAGGTCATGCAGCTCTTGCAATGGGCGCAGTTCCTAGGCGCCTTGGGCTACCTAAGGGCGGTTCGGCCGCATATACTAGCTATTGTCTACTATCTGGTGCGGCTGTGCGGCCGTCGGATCGTCCTAGCCGGCAGCATCTGCAAATCCTACTATCCCTCCCAGTTCAGCAACGGTAAACTCCCCTACTGTGTTGACACCGGGATTTCAATGGTGTCCCTGAAACCCCCGGGTTTGGCATGGCGCGATTGTCCCAAATTTGAGGCAATGGCTCAAGTGGTGCTCCATGGGTGCTCGCGATAGTAGCCGTTGGTCGAAAACAATCGTTGTGTGGCGGGAGCCGCTGTCGCTGGGGATAACCGAACGCGGGACCGACCGGTTGACCTCGCCACTGGTGTTCTGAAGTTGGCGTATCATGTACCGCCTCCACCGAAGGGTGTTGATATGAGGCCCTGATCGTCGGGCGAGAGAATAAGGGAGGAACCGGACCATAATAGCGAGTATCCAATTGCCTCCGCCAATCAGAGGCTCCTGATACGCCGCTTGCCATTGTGTTATTTTGCGGACGACCAATTGCCGGGGGGCACGCTTCATATCGCAATTCGTCCGCCCACCGAACGTGTCGACGCTGGCTGGGTGGCGCTTGGTTCAAGTTGCTGCCGTGGCTTGGTAGAGGCCTGGCCGAAGTTTCAAATTTGCGAGCAGCAAGATCGCGTGCTTGCTGGATAGTTCTGTCAGCAAGATCGTTTGCTTGCTGGAGAGTTGTTGCATAATTTGCATGAGAAAAATCTGAACGAGCATGTTCCTCGGCCACAGCTCGCTCAACCAGCCGAATGTTTTCCTCGGCCTCACGGCGACGGTCTTCGCCATCGAGACTGAGCTTGATTGCTTCGGTAATCTCTCGGGCTTCAGCACGCGCGCGCTCCTCAGCCATCGCCCGCTTGACCGCGTCGGCATGGGCGCGTCGGGCGCGAGAAACATCCTCGTCTGTTGCGCTAACGAGAGACTCTCGTAGCACACGAGCCAAAACCTCATCCTCTCCAGCATTCTGAATGCCACTGGATGCCTCTGCCGCAACCTGTGGTTGGTGCGCGGTAATAATAGACTCTCGCAGCACACGAGCCAGAGTTTCCTCCTCTCCGGTGTCCTGAGTATGACTGGATGCCCGTGGGGCAACCTGCGGTCGGTACGCGGTAACGAGGGACTCTTGCAGGACGCGAGCCAGAGTCTCCTCCTCGCTGGCATCCTGGATATGATTGGATGTGTGTGGTGCCGCGACCGGTCGTTCACGCTGGATGTCGCTTCGATTTTGTGCCGCATGAAACAAGAATGTACGGTCAGCCCGCATGGCCATTTCTCGGCCCTCGTTCAAGTGGGCACTGCCATCATAGGGATTGGCGCGATGAGACTGGTCCATCCCGGGGTGGTACATCTGGTCTCTGGCGAATCCCTGATTGTTGGAATACATTTTCCTTTTGGTTGATAATTACGAGGATGACAAGAAATAGGTGACAAGTGGTAGACGAGGGCGACTAATATGTGATAACTGATTGTCGAGACTGAGTAGGATGATAGGGACTCAGGCGATAATTGAAGATTGATGACATGCGAAAGGTAGGTAGTCGAAAGAATGTTGCAGGACTGCAAATCTTCGTCTAGCAGATTGGCAGAGAGATGATGGTTGAAGATTAGTGCCGGGAATGTTGGGTGAGAATATATGCGGTTTTGTGTGGCGAGAGAAGCAAAGCGCGCTGCATTGCATGCTGCATTGTACTATTGATGAGGGCCAAAACGGAGGGGACCAAGATGCGACCTATTATTTCTGTGCAGATACTATTGATCTCGTACAATAGGCACATGTGAGCGCTGAACAGTCTATTCCTATTGTTCTGCTGGGTCCAATTGGGACCACGTGAGGATTGCGGGAGTAACCATTAGATGGGAGTCAACATCAGATAAGTTTTGACCGTGCCCGCATCTCAAGACCGATTGTGAGTAGACTCGGAAGCTGGTGGGTTGGTTGTACGCATAATAGTAGAAGAAACATTTTACTAGAGGATATACGATACAGAGGCTATCTTTCCGCTCCAGGCAAGATAATAACGGAGGTAATACGGCCACAAGTTAAGAGTTATCAAAGAGATGATGGTTTATCAACAAAGCCTATCAATCATGCTGGCGTTAATTGTGTAAGGCATTGGGCGATTAATTTTGGCGCGTGTCCTGCTTCACAGGTGACGTAATTGCCGTATTTGTTTTTGGGTCATGTCTCTAGATATCCTCGGCGGATTAACTGCGAGATACGTTGAGACAAAACGTAAAATTAAATTGTTTTATATTATTATTAAGTTCAATGCCCCCCCCGTTGAATGCCCCCCATGACCGCGGGAGTCTCTAGGACTCCTTTGTGACGGCTCTATGCAATGCGGTTTATCTATTTCCAGAATTTGAGCGTGTATAATAACCCTTCAAAACGACGCAGGCAAGCTGCACAGATGCCGTCAATCATATTTTAACCCAAAGTTTGCCCTTGGACAACCAGAATCTAAGGGCGCATAGCAAAAGGCACGCACCGACCGAAGCAGAACCTCCATAGGACCAGAGCTTGGTCCAATGCTGGTCGGAGAAATCAGTTCCTAAAACGCGGCCGCCGCCCGGTCCACCAGCCAGGACACCAAATCCAAGGAAAGCGAAGCCCATACCCAATCTCGTGCCATATTTGCTCTTATCTTGAGTCAACTGAAACAGGGCCACGGGAGGCAAGGCGATGAATACGCCCGAGAAGAATCCGTAAAGGAGGGCGACAACTACGAGGGCACCCAAAGACTTGACACCAATCATGGCGAAGCAAAGAACTCCGCAGATCAAGGCGCCCGGGACCAGCACTAAAAACGAAGTGCATCGTCAGTCAAATCTGCACGCAAAGGATGGATGACGGATGGGGGGGGGGGGAGACAAACAATTGAGGGGCCCAGTCTTGTCTGACAATGCATTGGGAAGGGTCCGACCAAGCGAAGAGGCGGCGTTGAGGATGGGGACGATATAAAAGGAGAGCTCGGCGCTCGCAATGCCGGTGGCAAATCCGAAGTATGACATGTAGAAGATCATGACGTAGAGGCCAAGGAAGCCGATGGCGCAGAAGAGTGTGAACAGGGCAAAAGGCCAGTCAGTGAAGGCAGACCAGTCCAAAACAGCGCGTGGTTTGGAGGGCTTGACGCCCATACGCATGAACAGGACGGGTACGATGAGAGTGGCCAGGGCAATGAAGCCGATGGTGCGAACGGCCCAGGGGAAGCCGATCTGGCCGAGCAGCTTGTAAAAGACAATTGGGTAGATTACTCCGCCGAGCGATGAGCCCGACGCAGCCACGCCAAAGGCCAAGCCCAGGCGGGTGGAGAAGTAAGCGGGCAAGACGGCCAGCGACGGAATGAAGATCAAGCCGGCGCCAATGCCGACGCAGAAGCCCTGGGCCAGCAGAGCCTGCCAGTATGTGGTGCAGAGACTGAGCATCATGAAGCCAAAGACGACGAGGAAGGAGCCGGAGAGCAGCAGGGCCCTGAAATAGCCGCGGTCGTAGATGGGACCCGAGACCAGGCCGAGGACCAGCAGGAGGTAGGCCTGGATGGAGCCAATCCAGGAAATATTGGACGAGGTTTCCTGGAACAGCTCGCCGGTCTCGTAGTAGGTCTGGAAGACGCCAAACGTGTTCAGCATGCCCCACGTGTTGAAGAAGATGGACCAGCTGGCGGCGACCTGGATCCAGGCCAGGGTGCCTCCATTTTGCGGTGCCGGTGGCGGCGATGCGGGTGCGGGTTTTGTCGTCGTGGTCGGGGATGCTGGGGGTGGTGGTGGTGCTCGTGTGTTGGCGGGCGCCTTGGGATCGTCAGGACCGCGTTCCAGCTCTTTGTCGGCTGGGCGCTGCTCGTCGCCATCGGCCAGCGTGGTGGCGGTGGGCGCGTCCGAAAACTCGGGGCTGTCGTTGTCGGGGACTCTCGTCATCGGCGCGTGTGCCGGGTCAGATGCCATGATGCAGTGTTTCCTCCGCTGCCGCCGCTGCCGCCGCTGCCGTGCGTGTTCAGAGCAGCAGGTCGTTCTGTGGTAGTGGAGAGGAGGCGGTGGGCGAGAATTGGATTACTGAGAGTTGAGACGAAGGGTGCCAAGATTGGAAGGAAGGGAAATGACCCGGTGGCTGGCCACGCATGGCCTGGCTGCAAGCCGGAAGCGGTTAGGGCTGCTTCAGAATGAAGAAGGTTGCAAAACGTGGTGCGGGGGAGTTGGGGCGGTCATGGAGCGGCAAAACGTCAGCATCCGCGATCCGGGGGGGTGTGCAGGGGACAGGAATTCAACATTGAGCTGATGAGTGAGCATGGGAAATTGAGGAAAGGTGGGAGCAACCCATGCTAAATCCGCAAAGAAACCCTGCCCAGGAGCCATGCTAGGCAATTTCCGCCAACCGTATTGGACTAGCAAGTCGTTGCTGATAAAGGCGCTCGGAACACCGAAAGACGCGAGCCGAACAGAGGATGAGAACCTGAGGGCGGCGGCGGCTGTGCTTTTTTTCCCCACGCCGGCCGCCTGGCTCCAACACCAGTGAACCACGCCGTCCAGCTCAAATTCCAGGAACTTTGAGATACCTTGTTGCATTGTGGAAATGTGCCTCTGACGCGACACATCAACCTCGAAGACAGGTATGTATTCGTAATCCGAACCCACTCGCTTGTCCTCGACGTCTTGCCAGCTCCGTAGTAGCCAACGAGCGGCGCGCTGACCGCCTAGCGGCGTGCTAGGGAGGGAATGAAGGACTTTTGACAGGTCAATTCAATTGCGGGGCAGGCTCAAAGGCCAATTGGAATTTGCTGGCGTGGTCTGGCCTCAATCGGATTTCGCGCTTTTGGTGTTTCATGACCCCAAAAACCGGCAGCCCCCTTCCCAAACCGGCCAAGCTCACCACGTGACCCCTCGCCGCTTTTGCTCAGCCCCGGCTCAGCTTCGGCTAAAAGCTGGACCAACTGGCCCACCACAGCCCCAAAAGTGCAACTTTTACCGGAGCCCAAAAGCATCCTCGTATGAGAGCAAACTGGGGCACCTGAATATCCACAACTTCACAGGCATTGACCTATCCCATCGCCGCCGTGGGAATACCTCCATTTATCCGCGTTATACTTTTTGCCAGTAGTAGTACGAGCCGCATACTAGCAAGATACTATTAATAAGTGGCCGTTATCAACTGCCGCAGACGGAGGTGCATCGGTCGTACTTCGAGTTCCGTAATACTAAGAGGGCGTTTGGTTGAGTGTGTAAGGAAGGGTAAGAGGGCCCACCCGGGCTTACTGCGCAGTAGTAATTAACGCATTTGGGGTCCTCCGTTAGAGTTAAGCCCAGTTAAGCCCCTTACTGCCCGGCATGTAAGGAAAAGGCCCACATACAGAATCTGACTAATTAGAGCCCTGCATTCTATTATTAAAATTAATACACTAGAGGGAGCCGAAAGGGCTTTAGATATAGTTCCTACATATCCCTCTTAGTCTAAGGGCTTACGTAGTATCTAGTACTATAACGGCGCTATAAACGGTCTCTTCCGCTTCTCCACCTATCCCACATTCTCTTCTGCACTCTCTCTAGTCGCCTCCGTCTCTTCTTCGATTTCGTCTCATCGCTTGTCTTCTCTCGTTTTACGTTAGATATCTACTTATTAGTATGCTCAAGATTTTCTAACTATGAATCCCAAGCTAAAGAAAGGCAGCCTAAGGGGTATAGACCCGGACGATCTAATCGAAGTAACTATATAAAAAAGTTTAACTGAGGATAAATCTAATATCGATAGCAATCCTATTTATAAAGAACTCGCCCTAAGCTTTAAGCCGCGGTATACGAAGATAATGAGTATATAAGCTACGTTAGTTATTATATTATAAACTCGTTTAAGAATTTGGACTAATAAATGCCTTAGGTATATAAGGAGATTTCCTAACTTAGATATATATAATATTATTAAAGTATAGCTAGTTACTAGGGTTATAGGGTCCTGAAGTATAGGGCACTATAGTAGCTATGTTGGAGTTGTGAGTGTTGTGGCTGTTGTGTAGTGCTGAGGGCGCTATACCTAGATTGTTTACTTTGCCCCACAGCACCTTCTCAAAACCCCTATACGTCTTGGCATACGTAAGACAAGCCCACTAGAAGACTGTAGAATATAGAGCTGTTTACGGAGCCTGTGGGTCTCTAGAACCTTCTAGAGAGCCCACCTTAGGTCTATATAGACCTGTCCTTTCCCTTAGATAGATTTCCTTCTCAAGCAAGCAAGTAAGCCTCTTATTATGAGTATAAAAGAAAGCAACAAGCAAGCACTGCACTCACCACTCTTTGTACTATACTTCTTCTATAATACAACTCCTCACCGTCTTCTTTAGCACCCACAGTTAGTCCCGAAGACCCTGATTGTAGGGCAGAGTCCCCTACAGCCTACGAGGTAGACTGCTGAGCAGAGTCCTCACAGTCTGAGTGGCAGGCCTATAGCAGAGCCCTATAGACCTGTAGCCAGTCAGCCTGCTTCTCTTAGTGCCTTGCAGAAGCACTGTTATATCGGACCGTAGGGCACAGTTCCCTATAGTCTACCCTGCACTTGATTGACCTACCCTGCACTTAATTGACCTACCCTGCACTTAATTGACCTACCCTGCACTTAGTTCCCGATATACGCTATACGCCTTGCTTCCGCTGCGCCTGCTGCCCTACGCACCCTATATAGGTGCTGAGTTCAGGCCTATATAGGAACGCAGTTTAATAAATATAAAGATAATAAAATATTTCGCCGAGACTGTAGGACGTTCGACTAAGGCGAGGCTAGATAAAAAGTTAAATAGACCTACTATTAAAATAATACGGACTAAAATCCGAAAATTTATAACGGCCTAAGAGCGCGAGACTAACTAGCTAATTCTTAAAGTAGTCTATAACTCGATATGCTCTATAAGTATACCTAAGGTTAATTATTAAATACTTATAGATTCGGCTAATATTATATAATATATCTAAAACGTACTAAGGTATAGGATTCCTCTATTAATAGAAGGAAAAGTACTAACGTTCCTAACTATAGAAAACTACGTATATATATAAGTAAAGTTCTAGTAAGGTAATTACTATAACTATATCCATGAAGGAGTCCGCGTATACCTATCTTATTTATTAAATATATATTACTATACCGGCGTAAGGTTATAAGAAATATATATAGTATAGTATAAGGTAAATAGGAAAAAAACTAATAAGTAGCTAGCTTACGACTAATTTCTTAAATAAGACCTGTTTTATATAGTTAAGTGGAAAGACGGAGAGCTAGAGATTAAATTGAGCTTTAAGAGAGAGAGTAAGCTAAAGGTATATAAGATACTCCTAAAAAGTAAGTGGAGAATGTCCGCTATTTAAGTAGTCTAGATATATACTAACTATCTATGAATAATAGACCAAAGTATCCTCTATACGAGAAGCTAAGTCCCGCGCCGCCACTTTTCGCTAATAGCATCTTATTCTTTATAGCGATTTTCATTTCACGTGGAGCTTTCAGGGGCTTCAAGACTCTACGGGACGTCCTTGCTGCAAGCCACCACCGAAGGAGCAGATCGGATCTTGGAGTGGGCAGCCGACGCGCTGAATGACCCGATCTTCCCAGAGATGTCTCAAGAAGGCCTAACTCTCAAGGCCAAAAACAAGGAAGCGTGGGGCCATTGTTCGGACTGGGAGCGATACCTGTGATGGAACTGAGGAGCTCGACCATCTCTGCCATTGGGGCAATGAGATTCCACTCTGCGTCGTAAAAGACGACGTTAGACGGCTGGCAAAACCGTGAAGCTGGCATAGCAACCCCTGGACGGGAATTTGGAATCAGTCCGGAGCTAAATACTGGGAGCTGTGAAGTTGGCCCAGAGATATCAGCGCCATAACGGATTATCCCGCAGCATCCCGTAGTCATAGAGACTGAGTCGTGGTTCAGGGGAAAATCCCACCCAGACTCGAGGCAACAAGTCATAAGTCCAATACCTGTAGTCGAGAGAGCAGATATTCCGGCGTTCCCAGAGACTGTCAACGAGGCTTCGAGATATACGTACACCGTTCTTTACCCAATACCCTGTCATCCAGCAGCAACGTACCATTACCTAATTAAGCCATGTCAGCAAGCAGCGAAGGCGCGGGAGAGAAGGCCGTCGTCGTCCGTGAACGATTGAGGCGAAGAGTATGCTCTCGTAAAGAGTGGAGAAAGTGAACCCCGACTGAAAAAAAAGCATACTATAAAATCTTCACGATCAGGAACTCCACCTATACTGTTGGGACCAGGTGCACCTCAAACTAGAAAGGAAGTTCCGGCAGAAGCGTTACGTCGGCTGCACGCCGTGGAAGTAACTACTGAGATGTTTGTTCAAGAAACTAAACTTCCTATGCCCAACGGTCTCGACTGGATTCGTGCCACCTACAGGGCCAGCATCCCAATATCAGATGGCCCCACAGACCAAAAATCTCACGAGTCCGAAATTTTGGTGCCCCTCACCCTCCATCTCGACTTCTCTGAAGAGGGAGGCGAGATCTTGCGCTGGACCATAGACACGGGGCGCTCAAAACCCTGGGTGAGTGACACTTAGATATTGTGAACTATTTAATTCCATGAAAAAGTGCCATGTGTCACCAAGTCTGAGTTACCATGTCATTCTGTTGCTTCAGGATGTAAATCAGGCGGGTAGGGATGAATAATATTTCTCATAAATTTAGATAACATCATTTGAAATGTTAATAGCACAACGAACAGCACAAAGGAACAAGAGAACTAGTTGTGTGCCTAGCTGCAGTATTCTAGGCCATGCGGATGAAGACACTGTTGGCCAAGATCCCCCGCCAACACGCTGTATGCATTGGGTTTGAACATACATTGGAAGATAGAGTTCTCGGCCTGAAGTGCTTCGCGCAATTCCATCGCGACTTTGCGAGGCTGCCAAGGGGGATACCGACTAGGGGGATAGTTTGGACATATTCGGCCACGGGCAGCCGAGGGACCGATTGGAGGGTGACTCCTCTCCGCCCATTTTACCCTGGCCCAATAAGGTAGGCAGTCTGCCCAATTTTGGGGGCAACGGTGTCAAATTTGTCCTCGTTCAGGATTCAAGAACTTTATCCTAACTCGACCTGGCAAGCCTGCCACGGACACTTTTCCCAGCTTCGCCAGCCTTCCCGGGTTTCGGATTCCGTAATATTTCTTTCTTGGGATCTTGGCTTTAGAGAATGAAATAACCCCGTACGTCAAGAGGTGCCGTCACGGGTCTCGCCTTGGTCCTGCACGCCTCTGAAACATGATACGTACGTCATGCCACGCTGCAATGCATTGTTAGAATACCTAGGTCGAGAAACATGCCTTCGGGGGAAGGAGGAAATCTCGAGTCATCTTTGTGGGCTGCGGACGCCGAGCTCCGATTGGGAGCTAGGGTAGCTTGGCATAACCAAGCATTGGACAAGCAAACCACTTCTAAGGGCACTCATAGCTCAAAAGAATTATTGAAAATTATTAAATAACCATCCAGGAGGCTGAGGTGATACTTGAGACGTTCTCGCCGTCATGACTCTCTCAAGGGGTGAAATGGACACGTTAATATGCTCCATTGATACTTGACTAATACAGTCAGAATCTGTGCTTGAACAGCTCAGGAGCCTCTGGATGGCTATCCTCGAACAGTACCTAGTTATTATGCAGCCGTGTTAGTAGGGTCCCTAAAATTCTGCTCAGAATTCGGGCAGTATACCCCGTTCGCGTTCCGGTGCCCAAGTTGGCATTGTTGGAATGGCTCCATACCAAAAGCAGTCCGCATTGCAGCACATGCAGGTAACGCAGCCGCCTTGGTGGTAATCGTGGCAACATGAGCTGATCAGTGGAGGTGGTGAAACTGCAAAGTGAGTTGTATTGGAGTTGACAAGTTCCGATGACGCTTGTGTATTCCGTAGAAGGAAATGGCGCGACAAGCTGCATCATTTATCAGCCAGCCATATGGCTGATCAAACTCAAGCACTGCCTGTTTCGTTCAGACAGGGATTGTGGCTGGCTGTCATCGATTTCAGATTTCTCATTAGCTGGATCAAACGGACAACTGCATGCAGGTGCGCGCTGTTCTTTCAAGTTATGTAGGAAATAGCAGGGAAGACAAAGAGCAGCTCGCCATGCTCCAAGTCAAACTGTTAATAAAAATTCCCATTCCCATGTCCTGCGTCCATGTTATTCACCGTTGTTCTCTCTTTATGTGAAAAGCTATCCAGCAGATGTGAGCACCGCCCATTCAAGATGGGTATCCTGGAGAGCTGCAAAGCTTTCATCTTCTACTTGTCGGCTTTGTTGCCCTCATCCCTGCCGAGCTATCACCCGGACCACAATCAGCTGGCTCTCGGCCCACAGTTTACGCATGATGTTCACACCTTTTTCGCGGACTACCCCCAGTTTCCTGCGCCAAGTGGGCCAGACGCCGAAGGTGAATACTTCGAGTGCAAATATCCAGATCTGGGTCCAGAGTGGACCAACTGCACCACTGCAGACAACAGGAGCTGCTGGTTGAGGCACTCCAATGGCACTGAGCTCAACACTACAACCAACTATGAGACCACTTGGCCGCCGGGTGTTGTCCGCAGGGTTCGTGCTGTTTCTCGGTCTTATGATTCTAGTTCGATATTCTAATTATGACACGGCTTTAGTATTACATGGAAGTCGACCACAAGCCCATCAACGCGGACGGCATCATCAACCCCGATGGTAAACTCTTCAACAAGACCTACCCAGGGCCATGGATCAAGGCCTGCTGGGGCGACGAAATCCATGTGACAATCAAGAACAATTTGCAGTACAATGGAACCACTGTCCACATGCATGGCCTCCGGATGTGGAATGTGCCAGAGATGGACGGCGTGAACGGAGTGACTCAATGCCCCATTGCCCCAGGAGACAATTTCACCTACGTCTTCCGAGCCACGCAGTATGGCACCTCTTGGTACCACAGTCACTACAGCCTCCAGTACGCGGATGGAATGCACGGACCAATCACTATATTTGGACCATCGTCAGCCAACTACGACGAGGGACGCGACCCGCTGCTTATCACAGACTGGTCCCATCGGAGTGCTTTCAAAGACTGGCAGCGAGAATTGGTCCCCAGACCGACTTTCCCCAAGATGAACAGCGTCTTGATAAACGGAATAGGTTTGTCTCTCCTGACTTCATCTAACTACCGCACACACGGCAGGAACACGTGGCTGACTGAAGCGATACAGGGAACTTTGCGGGAGCCTTCAACGTCACACAATTTCACACATCGGTGGAGAAGGTCAGTACCTAATATCTCGTTCAGCATTTCCGCATTTCCATGGATAATATGAGCTGACAGTAGCTTCTCAGGGCAAAAAGTATCTCTTCAGGCTTATCAACACCTCGGTTGACACAACCTACATCTTCAGCATCGACAACCACAATTTCACGGTCATGACCACAGACTTTGTTCCCATCCATCCCTACAACGTGAGCCACATTGTCATTGGAATTGGTAAGAAAAAGAGCCATTATTTTCTCGTCTTTATCCATTACTGATAACTTCAGGCCAACGCTACCACGTCGTCCTCCACGCGGAGCCCATCGACACCAACGGAAACCTGGCCAAAGATGGCAACTATTGGATCCGAACCATCCCCGCCGACAACTGCAAAGGCTTCGAGACTGGCAATGAACCCGACGAGCGGCAAGGGATTCTACGGTATAACGCGTCAAGCGACCGAGTTCCAACAACTTTCCGAGAGAACTTTTCGCTCGCATGCCGTGACGAAGACTTTGGCAATCTCCACCCCATTCACGAATGGAACGTACCCGAGGTCGACTCTTCACGTACGTTATTTTTCTCATAATTGGAACATGTCAGGACCCATCACTAATAATTTCGACCGCCAATCAGTCCCGGGAGCACCCCGATTCCACGTCGGCATGACGCCGGATGTGACTAATAGACCCGAGCACGGCGATAACTTTAACTGGTGGGTGATGGGAGACAACCCCATGTGGCTCAACTTCAGCGACCCCACGATCCTCAACCTCCAAAACACCACTTGGAACTACGACTACGTGGTCGTCACCCAGAACGGCACCGACGAGACGTGGGTCTATCTCGTCATCACCGGCCCAGACAAGTTGCCGCCTCCTGGGGCCTGTCCCGACAACAAGTGCGAAGCCAGGAGATTCGTCCCAGTGGCGCATCCGGTCAGTTTACTTCATTCTTGCATCATCGCTGTGTCCCTGCGCCGTCGTAAGTGCTCGCCTCGACTAATACTCCAGTCACTATCCCCAGATGCATCTACACGGCCATGACTTTGCGCTCTTGGCACAGGGACACAACACGTCAGAGCTAGACGGCATCAAGCTCAAGTTCGACAACCCGCCACGGCGGGACGTCGTCCTCCTCCCGTCCGGAGGCTACGTTGTGGTCGCGTTCAAGGCGGACAATCCCGGCTCGTGGTTGTTCCACTGTCATATCCCGTGGCACGCGTCTAGCGGACTGGGGCTGCAGATTCTCGAGCGGCAGGATGAGTTGCGCGCAATGATGACGGAAGATAAGATGGCTGAGACGCATAGAGTCTGTCGCGGCTGGGATAAGTGGTTCTCTAACAAGACGAACCATTGGAATCCCGATGGCCCGTTCCAGGATGACTCTGGAGTGTAAGGTGTGGCGGGATATAAACTTGTGCTGTTGGTGACATCGCCAGTAGCCATGGACATATATCACCCTGTTTACAGTATTGACTTCTGTGAGGCAAATCCAGGTCCCCAATCCAGTGCAACCACACCCAAATACAGTACATCCATATAGTCTATATCGTCCATAGCCTGGCTCTCTCTGAACATGTATCCCAAGTACGAGTTGGGGCGGTGGAAGCGGATGGCAATCGTGTTCGAAGCACTTCCCTTCATGAAAGTGGGCCTTGTCCAGACTGTCAAGGTTGAGGGCGGCGCCGTCTTCTAGACGACGACGCAAATAATTACATCTAGAACAGCTGCCGCTTACTCTCCTCCGCTCGCCAGCCCAGGTCCTACAGGAGTAGACTCGGGGCCGTGTTTCGCTAGTACGGGCCTTGTTTGCTGCGGTGACAAGAATACGAGCCGTGACGAGGCATGTCAGTCAATTCCCGAGTGGTAAGTAATTGTTCTAGTTATCAGATTTGCGGTTGTTCAGGACTCTCTCCATTTCGCAACCGGCGGTTGCCTAAGCACACATAATCGCGATGGTGTGAGAGTCTTTGCCGGCAAATCACCCACTTGGCAGAGACCCATTGGCTGCCAAGAAATCGTTTTTGCAACTCGATGAGTAAGCACTGGAAAAACCGTCCCCGGGATCCGGCCAGGGAGGGGAATCTGCCTTGACATGGCTCATTTTTTCGCCCTTGTGCGGAAGGATTCAGGGGCTCCACATGGACGGATCCGTAATTACCTGATTCGACTCGGCGAACTCGGAGACAACAGCGTCCTCCTTCGACTTAGTTGTGACAAAAGCCATGGGTTTAATCACGAACGATGGCGCTCCTCGTGTTGCCTCCCGAGAGTATCCAGGATGCTTCACGGTTGGTGATGTCGATCGGCATCTCGGCTACGCCCACGCGGTGGATGCAGCTGCAACTGCAAGCAAAGAGCTTCCAGAAGGGAATCCGAATCCGAATCAGCTGGGGGAGGGGAGGGGGAAGGCTGCTACGCCCGAAAATCACTTCCTCCTGGACTGTGTGTGCGCCTCTCTCCACTCTGCGTGTACTACTCAATCAAGCTCAGCAGAATCACATTCACTGCCCGTGCCCGTTTCTGTCGATGTCACACTCGACCAGCTTCGCAGTTCCGCTGAGCGAGGGTGCTGGTTCTGCTCTGTCCTCCACGGCGGTATCATTGCCGCTCCGCCTTGGGATCACGAAAGACGTGAAAAAATACCCACGCTGCCATGGTTTCGTATGCCGGCCGACAAGAGAAACTTTGACAGACCCGACTTCTCTATAAAGGTATTCGGGGATGCCGGCCACAACCAAGAGCCACGGCTGGTGTTTTACATCGACAGGGACGCAGGTAAGCGCTCAATCTCATCCACTACTGTACATGCCCCCACGATCCAGCTGGACGCCTCATGACCATCTATTTCCCAGCAACCTCCTCGCCTTGTAAGCTCTTCCTCGTCAGAACGGAGCCTGCTCATGCCGACCCACATCAACAACTTGCCTTTGCCGCCCAGCGTCTCCGCAGCTGCCTCGAGGACCACTCGTGTGCACCCCCAACCCCCCCAACCATGCCGACGCGACTTCTTCATGTCCAGGTTTCCTATGGAAAGTATGCCATACACATCGCAACAGGCGTCTTTCCCCAGCCCTATGTGACCCTCAGTCACTGTTGGGGCAAATCCTTTCCGTCCGACGTGACAACAACACTCGAGAACCTAGATGCTAGGATGTTATCCCGCGGCATCCCATGGGACATCCTTCCCCAGACGTTCCGCGATGCCGTCGCGCTGACCGAGCGTCTCGGCTTCCAATACCTTTGGATCGACGCCCTCTGTATCATTCAGAACTCACCAGCGGACTGGGTGGCGGAATCGAGCCGCATGTGTGATGTCTATTCCTACGGTGCCCTCATGCTCAGCGCGGACGCGTCCCCCGACAGCCAAACTGGCATGTTCCGTGCGGCTAATATGTCTTCGCGACCATGGCGAGCATTGGCGGCTATACCGCTCCCACCACCAGCAACAGGGGATAAAGCCTTGTGGAGAGACCATGGGGTTAAAACGTACCATGATATGGTCCACGGCATCACACTGCCCGCTTTGGCGTATCAACCACCCGAGACCCTTTTTCATCAGCACCCTCTGGCGACGCGGGCCTGGTGTTTCCAAGAGCGGCGTCTGGCCCGGCGGGTTGTCCGCATGGCCGTGGACGAGGTCTTGTGGGACTGTGCCGGTGGCGTGCTCGAATGCCAATGCGGCTACCTTGCTCCCGGCAGCCATGAGTTCGGCACATATGTCTGGCAGAGGACTCTGGCCGGAAGGGAATGCTCGGCAGCGGACAAGCAAACCCTGTGGATGAACACAGTATACGAATATAGCGAGCGGAACTTGTCGGTCTGGACTGATCGGCTGCCTGCCCTGTCGGGGTTGGCAAAACAGTTCCAAGCGGTCTCCAAGGACCCGGAGCCCGACCAAGAACTGAAAAGACCCTTTGGCGATATTAGTCTCGGCACCTACCTGGCTGGCATTTGGTCATCCTCTTTGCCCCTCGGCCTCTGTTGGCACGCCGCACACACGCCCGGGAAGCGCCTATCGACTGTATCGTCCCGCTACGTCGCCCCTTCGTGGTCCTGGGCCAGCGTATCTGGAAACGTGAACTGGGACACTCGAGACTTCCGACCCCTCGTAGAGGTCATCGACGCTCAGTGCATTCATGCCGGACCCGATGAGACGGGCAGTGTTTGCGGAGGTGACGTCCGCCTGAAGGCGAGAATCATCCCCGTAAGACTTTTATACGGCGATGTGGCGATTCCTCGCACCGAGGGGCTGAGATATACATATATGCACCTGGAGGCCCGCGATCCGTCCACAGGCCAATACGCGCGCCCAAGCATGTACCGCCCCGACTATGTACCGCAGCACATCTCGAGCCTCCAAATGGTGTTTCACGCCGGGGCAGACATGATATGGGGAGATGCTAGTAGTGGCGAATGGGTCAATAACTTGACTCCTTTACAGGACGCCGAGTATTTTGGACTGCAGCTTGCCGTCTCCTTCATCATGGTTGTCAGGCCTGTCCTTGGCGAGGGCCCCGACGTCTATGAACGGGTGGGATCAGTACAAATGAGGCACGATGGAGCGGTGCCTGATTTGTCCAGATGGTTTGACGGAGCTGATCTGCAAACTGTGAAGCTGATCTAAAACTTTGGTTGCGCTTTCGTCATTCGGAAAGAAGCGAGCGCGCTGATGGGGGTTGGCCTCCCCCCCCCCCCTTCACAATACCCCTGGGATTGAGAAAGGCCAAAATGCAAATAGCGCTCCTCTCCCCACCCTGAACAGACTTTGACCCTGATTACCGAGCGATGCTTATACAATGTTTCCTGAACGAATTAATTTGTTCAACATAGCTAGTTATAGGCTAAATATTATGGTATAATTATGTTGGGTCCCATACCTGTCACAGCCACCCCCAGTCTGGTCATACTACTTGCTATACCCAGGCCAATCAACCACTCTAGCACGGGACTCAAGGTTTGTTCAGAAATGGGGATGGTTGACTGTAGTTGCAAAAAATCGAAGTCGTATATGGGGTCTCTGCCTGGGATGATCACTGAGCGGGAGGAAAGAAAGAAAGTTCCATGAATCATGTACTGTGCCGAGGTCATTTAAATGATCCGCACCTCGTCCAAGACCCGCAGCCCTCCCTTAACACGCCTCACCACCTCTTGATAGTCATTTACATGGCAATCGAAGTCATACTCGGCCATGCCAACACGCCGATAAATCCTATCTCGGCGTTGTGGTCCACGGGGCGGATCAGCATGGAAAGATTGCCACCCTGTCGGGGCTTCTACCCTCAGTCTGAGTTGCGCGGCGGACACCGTGGCGGATACTGACCCAAAGGATCAGCTAAACAGTCCCGAGAGTATTCCTGGGAGCGTCGGCCCGGGAAGCTTGATATACCACATCGTCAGTTTTCCAGTCGTGAAAATATACCGGTGGCATATGCTGAATAGTCGGAAATGGCTTAGAGGTTCTTTGCTCCGGGCTCGCCGCACCAATGGCCGTCCAGCTCCAGGACGGGTGCTGCCGTTCCCACCATTCGTCTGGCCACGGATAGCCAGGACTGCGCCACGACAGCTGTATGGCCAAATGCCTCCGCCACATACATAGCGCCGGCTCGTCGCCCGTTAGCCGCTGGTACGGGCTCAAACTGCCGACTAACGAAGGGAAGAAATCCGCAGGAAAAGTCAGTTTTCGTGACCAGTGGTCTCTCATCCAGTGCCACCAGACTGCGCCGTGATGGGACGGGCCGCGGAGGGCGAGAAAGCTCGGTAAGGGCAGCTCGGCAAGAGAGCGCTCTTCTCTGCCAGCGCGCCTCCATGGCTCAGCTGACGGTCCCCGTTCGTTGACCTTGCGTAGCCGGAAGAATTCCACCTCGGACGCGCAGGACAAGACCTGGTCCTCGGACTCGAGCAGCGAACGGCACTGCCAGAAGATCTGGCCCCTGGTGAAGTGCGCCACGCGGCGGGAGTACCTTACTCTACCTGTATTTTTTCGATTCACAGCATTAGTGACTGCGAGATCACTCAAGGGGGGTGTCAAATCTAGGGCTAGGAAAGGGGCTCAAACTTTGGAACTGTTCAACTCCGCCGACTTTCGGGATATTTTGATTACCTGGGTACCCTGGGTGTACAAACTCAAACCCGAGTACGGAACATCTTTGTCCTGCAAATTTATTCCACAGCCACATCATTTTGTGCTTGGTTGGTTTCACAAACTGGAACCCTCAATATAAGAGGTGGCGTCATGTGCATTCTGCCTGAATTTGCAGTAGTACAGGCGTCAGTTATCAGCATCGCACCGTTCTACCCAACTTGCCCCCCGCGGAGCAACCGCGCACTACGGTACAAGCATATTTTAGTATGTCTCTTTGTATCTTTTACTCGAAATATCTGGCATCTGGTTCCGTCAATTAGATCACGTTGACAAAATTTGCGATGGAAAGGACCGGCGACATTGCGCTCAGGTCATATAACAGCGGCGGTCACGGTAACGACTCGGACCCTGCTGCAGGTCAGGATACAGCCTCGGGGCCTTCTCAAATCAACAGAATAGGTTCGTTCGTGCATGGTATGGTATGAGGGGACCAGAAGGACAGGCACGCTAATACAGAGCTATCAGCGTTGAGGCCGGGGTCTATTCAGAGGGAACCGCTGCTGGCTAATATGACGGATGCAAGCAGCAAACCTCAACCGTCTCCGTGGACTGAATGGCTATGGGAGGGGGTCACCTGCTTCTTGAGCGTGATGGCCCTTGTGGCCACATTGGTCACCCTTAGCCTCCGTCATGGTGCGCCGCTTCCGCAGTGGCCACTCGACATCACAGTCAACGCCCTGCTTTCCGTCTATTCGGTCATCCTCGCCCTGCTTTCCGTCTATTCGGTCATCCTCAAAGCCTCTGTCACATTCGTCCTTGAGCCCTGCATAGGCCAACTCCAGTGCCTATGGCTCAAGTCGGAAAGACCACTCCGGGACGTGTCACGGTACGATGCGGCGGGTCGAGGAGCCTGGGGTTCGGCCGTGTGGCTCTCCATCTATCACTTCCGGCATCCCCTGGCCACTCTTGCTGCAGTCGTGTCCGTTGTCTCTGTTGTGTTGGACCCTTCTTTTCAGCAGATTGCCCGATTTTCCGGCTGCCCAAACTAGGTACCTCAGCCGGGGAACTCAGTGAACCCGCCTGCCACCAAACCTCGGACCAACTACATCGACGGTGCTCATTTATAAGTTCAGAACCATCACAGCGGCGAAGAAAACTAGCTGCCCGCGGCCCGCTCGGCTCTGAACGCCGGAATTTTCAGCAAGATTGAGCCTTTGCCCGGTTACTGCCCGACTGGCAACTGCACCTTGACAGTTTCCACACCGCAGCCTACTGCAGCACGTGTCATGACATATCCGGGGACTTGAAATTCACCTCTGAGTGCGGCCATCCCATCACTTCACCTCTGGGAGACGATATCGGGTGCTTTAAGAATATTCATCTAGCTATTAGTTTTACATCACGATGACTTAGGCCCCCCCACCCCCCCGGGGGCCCGCTAGGCCTTACCGTCGTTATATTAAATGGCTTATTTATTAGTAAGTAAGCCGGGTAATCGTTTGCTCCGGTAGGAAGGAAAGAGACGGGGTAGCTAAGTGGCGGGGCACTATTATCCCGAAATTTGGCTCAGAAGAGCATCCTTATAACTCCACTGCCATTTTCAGACTACGGCAAGTATAGCCGGGGTAACCTAAAAAATGACCTCTTGCTCAGCCTAGCTCAGCTTAAGGCGGCAACCGCTCAGCTCTAAAGGAAGAAATGGAAATTCTCTTTATCGGTTTTGGGGCCCTGCAATAGCTGTTTCATCTAACCGGCCGATAATTTACACGTTACGGAAGAAGGAAGGCGTAAAGACTAAAAAGAAGCCCGTGTCCAGCCGAGCCGAGCTAAGCCGGGCCGAGCCGAGCCGAGCCGAGCCGAGCCGAGCCGAGAAGGTCATTAAGTTCTTCCCATAACGTTAGGTAATTATTAATTATAATAATAGTAGGTAGGGTATTTCGGAGTTTGGAACAATCTAGTCCAGTAATTAACTTTTCAAACTTTAAAATAGACATATCTACTCACAGGCCCGCTCAGTTCCTTCTATAGGAATGTACGACCAAGCGACCTGATATATGTACGTAAGCCACGAGCCAGCCGAGATATTAATGATTCTGTGAGCCTCAGGGGTTCTTCGCGACACAAGACAAGGCGTGAGGGACGAAACAACAGACCGAGAGAATTGAGACACTGCCACATTAGCGCTTAATCAATCACTGAAGAGGGCCGCTGGACCCCTTTTCAGGTCCTCGGTCGTCGAGTTGCTATCTCCGGGCCCAGGATAAACAATCTCCACTCTGGTTTTGCAATTTATCAATATCACTGTAGAGTGTAGAACACCGGTTACACCCAGGTCTCTGGCTCTTGCTGCAGGATTGCGTCCGAAGGGCGCAGTCCCGATCAGTTTTCCGGCTCCTCAGTCATTGCTATCTGCTCTCGGAACGGGTTGCCACGTCTCAGGCCTCGGTATATTGCGCGTGCCGAGCTGCAGTGCGATCCCGGAGCTACCACGTTCCCACCTGATCCCAAGCAACTTGGCCTTCTGCTGTGTTATAACCATATCGTTGGTGTCCCCAATATACTGGCGTGTCGACCTGTCGAGGGCGCAGAGCATGGCTAAGGCTAATCGTCGTGGCTAGGAACATTACCGTCAAGACGAGCTGCGCCGCAAGCAATGCCATCCACTCCTAGTGAGAACCGGCCTATCCCGACCGCGGTGGCGTTTCCCTCTCTAAGCCTTGTCGAGCCTTGCCGGATCCTGGCAATGTCACAAGCAAGGTCTTAGCTATCCACCTGGTACAAATAACCGCCCTCTATCTCACGACGGACGAGGAAAGGACACACAGGGTGGTCAAGGACCGACCCGTATTAGTATTAACATCACGCATGTTGGCGAGCTGCTTCTCAGGCGGCGGCAACTGTTTCGACTGGAAGTCTCCCAAGATAGAGGGCGAAAAACGTCTTGGCAAAACCCCCCCCCCCCTCCTTCGATGCGATGAAACCCCGGTTGCTGTCCACCAACACCGGGTCCTACATAGTGGTGGCAATGAGCGTCGACGTTATTCGCTCAGTCCAAACGTGTATCGTATACTCTACATCCTTTTTATCGGTATTATCACCAGGCGGTGCCTCGAGCCGCGCCTCTCGCGCACCACACGTCACTTGATAGCTCCCAGCAGTGTAAAAGTCCAAAGCCCATTTCAAGTTAAGGTTTGGGAGGACTCCTTGAGCTGGGAGCGAGTTCCCACTTCGACTATCGAATGGGTTACCGGCCGTGACTCTCGTCAGGAATATCTTGGTACATTACCAAAATGCGACTTCCAGGTACTCAAGCTTGGAAAGATCGAATGCCACCGAGTTGTTCATCAGTTCGTCTGAATAAGCGAGATAACTACCGCTCAGCATCAAGTCACTGGCCGATTGGTTGAACGCGCCGCTGGGTTTGTCGAGTGACCTATGGTCTCTGCAGTGTTGAGGGCGGTGTTGAACATAATTTCTGGTATTTTTGTAGTCGAGGCATGCAGGTCGTCGAGAAGTCTCTCATCGTGAAATTGCTACTTGGTTAGTCACGCCGCCACAAATCGCCAGCAATCCGTACATCAGCCACGTGCACTCTCCTGACGAACAGATCGGCGTCACTTGCTCTCCCGTTTCGGTGGACATCGAAAACGCGTCATGGAACACTCCCTGCTGCTCGCGGACAGTATCGTAGGGGCCTAGCCGTTACCAGCGCCAGAGGGCAAAACTGCCGAGGGTTGGAGGTTGCAACGCGCACATACTTATTGCAAGACTCTGTCCGTTGTATATCGAGAAATAAGTGGCGCGGCCGACAGCTGCCACGCCGTCGGGATTCCGCGACGCAGCTTGTACGACGGGATAGCTTATTGTTTGCTGTGTGAATGTCGAAGTGACAGTCGCTACGGTTCTCGTGGGAAAGGCTGATTCATGGCGGTCCCTAACATGTTGCCAAAGCGAATTGTTTTTCTTGACCATGTATGTACACCAAAGGAAACAGGGTAACACATCAAGGCGTGTTTGACCGAAAAGGACGAAGATATCACCAAGGGAAAATAAGACTGCATGATTTCACCAAAAATTGGCTCTGAGCAAGCCCACAGAACTTCTGAAATCCAAAACGGTTGCTGGACTTTCTCTAACTGGGCGAACAAAATAGCACCTAGGGGCTGAACTGCGCTGTGGTTGAATTGATTGGAAAGTATGGAGCCACGGGGAGGGATGGATCTAGCGATGGCGGAGGCGTAGATCCAGCTGTTTCGTTCAAAACAGCGGGTGAGAGGTATTGATTGCACATCGTCCAAAAGCTAAATTCCAGCGCCGCCCCTTTTGAATGAAGCCGGCGCGTCCCGCTGCCAACCGAATGAGAATAGCCGAGCAGGATAATCCAGTTGTTCAATATGCCTGTTCTGTTTGGTCTGTAACCTGTGATATTTCCACAGACTTTACTATTAGATGCGGTTGAATTGCGGAATCTATCTGCTTATATCCCTGGGTGTGTCGCCATTTGCTCTGGATGCCTTGTTTAGCAAGCTTGCCGCCGTGACGACTACAAGTTGCTCCGGCAAAAGCAGGAAGACTTTATGGGAACATCTGCCACCGCAATGGCCAGCTGGAGGTGGGTGTCAATAATGCGAGCTTCGGCATTGCGGCCAAGTTTGGTAAGACACTCATGGTAGCCGTGAAGAGCCCAGACATTATTTCGGTGCTGCAGTGCGCGGGGCAAAGTGTCGTCAAAACCAAGGTCGGCGCAATATACGGCTGCTGCCTCCTCAACTCGTCCCTGCTCTAGTAAGAGAGCGCCATAGGCATGGCGGGTCGGTTGCATCCAACCCCACGGCTCGTCATATGGCAAGGAATCGTCGAGGTCGATGGCGCGGCGAAGGTGGCCGAAGCCAAGCTCTACATTTCCACGGCGGTACTCGAGCTCACCATCGAGCATGGCCGCCGCAATGGCCAGGATGTCGACGCATGTGTTATTGAACACGGTCCGAGATGATGGGACTCTCTCCACCGCTTTGTGGAAAAGGGCGCGTTGGCGGTCGGCCTCGTCGATCTGTCCCATGACAGCCGATGCAACGCCCTTGGCGTAATGGGCCATGGCCGTGGTTGTGCAGTAGAGGTCTGGATCTGCGGGAACTTCAAGGTCCGCAATGTCTTGCCACCGGCCAAAGCGGATCAAGACATGGACGCGCATTGCGAGGAAGCCCTCGAGCCAGTCGGCCATGGGCGGGGACTCGACGCGGAGCAACGTCTCGGGCAGGGTGGCTTCGAGGCGGGAGGCCGTCTCAAGGGCAACGGCGAACTGGCCGGCGAACATGGCAGCGTAGATGCAAAAATGGTAGTCGTGACAGCGGTAGAGGCTGTAGAAGTTCATGGGGCCGTCCCGGGCGACAAACCTCTCGTCGGCAGCAATGGCCTGGAGGTTGGAGGCGATGGCGCGCCGGTAGTCGCCGCAGAGGATATCGAGATGGGTGGGCATGTGGTTGAGGTGGCCGGCGTCGGGGATGAGGCCCCTGAGGTTGTCGGCGGCAGCCATGGCCAGCTCGGGGCGGCGAGACATCTCCATGAGGTGGATGTACAGGTGCAGCAGGCCGGGGTGAAAAGGGTCACGGGACAGGCCGCGCTCCAGTATGGCTTTGGCCTCGAGGGTGCGGGCGCCTTTGGCGGGCTCGCCTGTGCGCAGGTCCCAGAGCTGCCACGGGGTGAGGTTCATGATGGCATCGACGAAGAGGGCGACGACATCGAGGTCGTCGGGGAAGGTGCGGTGGACGGCCTCCATGGCAGCTGCGTATTCGCGGTTCCAGGCATAGCCCTTGGCCGGGGTTGCATTGTCGTGGGGATAGCGGTGCTGGAGGGCGGCGACGAGGGCCTGCTCGACGGGGGTGGCCGACGAGGCATTGTCGGCGGCGCGGGCGAGGGCGCGGCGCGACGTGTCGACAATGGCGGCCAGCTCGTCGTCGTCAAAGACGCCCCAAGGCTTGTTGTAGTTGGGGCCGAGCGAGTAGGCGACTCCCCAGCTGGCCATGACGCAGGCGGGGTCGAGGGCGGCGGCCCGCTCGAAGCAGCGCACCGACTCGCCGTGGTTGAAGGCGTAGGCCCACACGAGCCCGCGGTTGAACCATTTCTGCCCGTCTCGGCTGCTGGTCGTCACCCTGCGGTCAAACGCCCCCAAGTCATAGTAGTCGTCGTTGCCCGAATGCGTGGCTCTGTCGGCGTCGGCGTCGGCGTCGGCGTCCATCGTCCCATCGTCCCTGCATGAATGCCCGGTGCGCCAAAGATGCAAAGCGTGGAACCGAGACACGAAGCAGAGACACGTTCCAACCTCCAGCGCACGACGGAAGCCAACCGCGCTTGACCAAACTGGGACCCTCTGTGGCTCTGTGCGCACTGTGGGCCAGGGCCTTGCGCGCACTGTTTGCAATCCCACCAAGGTCACGGGGGGTTGCCAGTGGAAACCAGCCAAGGCTCCCCAACTTCCACGGGCTGGAATCCCCAAGCGCAGCAGCAGTGGGTCAGCAGTGGGTTTCGTGCTGACCGCCCGCAAGCTCGCGAAGTTGGCGGCCCGTCCGGCGCCAACACCGCAGACCGGAGACTGAAAAGTGCGGGGAATGGATCTGCAGAGGGGATGGATGGGTGGAGAAGTTGAGGTAGAGCTAAAGATTATCTGGACTTGGAAGGTCGAGACGGGAGAGAACGAGTTGCGACTTGCGAGTTGACATTGTGCTGTCCTTGATCCTGCCACTCCAACGCATGGCCCTCGGCTCATCCGTCCACCATCCAATACCTTAAATAGTAATTACCCCGCCACTTCGAGAGGTCGAGTACGTACTGCGTAGGTGAGGTTCCATTGCCGAGTGGTGGGGGCGGAGGTGCTAGGTCCCGCCTCCGTGCTCACCACCTCACGGTCTGAAGACGGTTGTGCCGCTGCATCACCGCAGCCTACAGCAGCAACAGTTTGGCATCTCACCACCTAACAAGATTCGGCAACGATGAAGTAATTAACGGTACCAGTAAGCAATTATTTGCATATATTGGAGAGCGACAGTCTTATTGTCAGCTTTGCGTCTACAATGTGCGCTAACAATGTCGCGGATCAGATTTTACTCCTTGTGTTCAGAGTCCGAAGCATTTACAATTCAACAGACTCACCAGCCATCCACCATCCTGTTGGGCGTTCTAACCGAGGATGGAACAGAAGGCTGCTCCATGGCAATCAATCTGGAACTAATTGCAACTAGGTTTAAACCAAGATTAGCGGCGGGAACCACAGACGCCGCACAAAAATTGACGCGCCACATACCCCAGGTACCTGGCAGATGTTATTTGTTCACAGGTACAGCCACTTTATATGACATTGGACATTGCATATTCGCCACCTAATACGACTCGAGTCCGTTCCTTGCACCGAGTAGCCAACGCCTGTCTCGCCTTGCCACAACATGGACGCCATGTAATAGCATGTGCACTCCAGGGCCCAAGCATTTTTTAAACTAGGGCAAGTCCCCTTCCCAACCAACCCCGCATCACCTCGCGCGCATGATATTCCAATGCTACCAAACAAAAAGCATGGTTTCCTGCTCGTGGTGACTTGAATGGCTGGGCTCTCTCGCACGTGCAATGCCAATCCGGTTAAACTGGTCTGGGACGGCGCGTGCCTCCACACCCGCGAGCGATGTACACTACCATCGCCTCGAGTTCGGTCCCCCGACTGCAAAGACCAAGGGGGGTAAGAAAAAGACGCCGAGCGGCGCATCGCATCGCCATGTATGTTTGAGGCGAAGAGCATTTCCGCTTCTGGCAGGTAACAGCCAGCAACTTGCTGCAGGCTGGAGACAGGCCTAGAAACAAAGTAGCTTGGCCAAAGAGTAAGACTGCATCTCAAAGCGCTTGTGCAGTCGGGGCATAAATAACACTGGGTTCCCATTTATTTGTCTTTGTGAGATTTAGATTCCAAACGACCTGAAGCGCCATCCTCCATATTAGGAACCTCGATTGTCACTTTCTGCCCCTGACTGAGGAAGACAAGATGAAGTTGATTCCGCTTCTAGTCTCGCTCGCTCCCGCTGTCCTGGGCCTCCCAGCAGCCGCTGGCGGCGATACCGCTTCCTTGGTTGAGAGTCGACAAAGTGCCAACACAATCACGGACCAGTATCTATTCAGCATCACGCTGCCCGCCTTCATTGCCAAGCGTAATTCTCGAGACCCGTCAACCCTCGACTGGTTCTCGGATGGTTGTACTGATTCGCCTGATAACCCTTTCGGGTTCCCCTTTGTCCCGGCCTGCAATCGCCATGATTTTGGATACAACAACTACCGTGCACAGAGCCGTTTCACCAAAGCCGCCAAGGCAAAGATTGACACGAACTTCAAAAGCGAGTAGGTGGCCTCAACATGTCCAGCCAGAAAAAAAACCCCAAAGATGTCGTGGCCCGCTTGCTTATAGGTTCCTCAAAGTCTTTACTACCAATGCGGCACTGTGGGCCTCCAAAGCATCTGCAAGGCACTGGCAGATGTTTATTACGCTGCCGTGAAAGCATTCGGGGGCAGTGATGCCACAAAGCGCGAAGAGAACCTCGTTCAAGAGTACGAACAGAAGCTGGCTATTTATAGCCAACTCGTAAAGGAAGCCCAGAAGAAGGGGGAATTGTGGACCATAGACTAGATGTGTCATCGTCTACGACGTAAAGATACTATTTAATAGTAAATAAGAAGCTGTGCTAAAAACCCTTACTCCCTCTTTGAGGGTTACAGTTAGAGTGAGAATGCTACATTGACATTCACCAATACCAAATTAAAGAGATGGACGAAATAGTCTCCGCTGTAGCCTGGACTCACTAATAGATATATCAATCTATGAACTAGCTAAGATGACCTGCTTGTTAGCCTAGAATGGAAATATCGAGGGTGGAATTGGTAGATAGATAAGCCTAATGGTACATAGAATGGTAATACAAAGTGGGGTGTTATCTTCATCTCGTGAGCACCGCTTCGAGGAGCACGCTATCTACCCGCTCAGGAGCTGCAAGCAGGGCTGCGGATCTTCTGCATACATGATATCTAGCATGGCCTTGCCTTCAGAGATCGTGCCAACTGCACGAAGAAACATGTCGGCCTCATATTCCTGGACAGCCTGAGCCAGATTATCGGTGCCATGCTCAGCAATCTTGAATGCCAAGTTCAGTGAGTCAGTCATTGCAAGATTGACTCCCTCCCCATTGGGGATTGCAAGATGGGCGGCATCGCCAGCAAGCGTGAAGCCTAGAACAGGCTTCCAGCCCATGTCCTCGACAGAAAGTGTGTAAAGTGGCCAGGCACGGAATTTGGTCGCGTGCCGAATGAGATTTTGGTACTCATCTGACCAGTCCGCAAAGAAATTCGAGAGCAGTAGGTTCCGTACAGTTTCGGTTTCTGAAATGTCGATGGCGCTGTTACGAAAGACGTTCTCAGAGATAGGAATTCCGAAATAATTCCTGTAAGAGCCGCTGCCTTGCCGCTGGGTGACGATTAACTTTCCTGAGCCGATGGCCACATGGGTTCCGGGCCCGGCTTTGCTGGCGGTTACATTGTAAATGGGACTTTCCTTGTTAATGCTCGATTCTAGGTTTGTTTTCCCCGAGTACTTAGGGGTTGCATCAGTGAGCTGTAAGCGAGGTTAGCGTTGATGGGCGTAGTACCGTGCACACGACTGATTTGGGGCATCCTACCACCGAGCGCACTTTGCTCCACGCGCCATCCGCACCAACGACTAGTTTGAACCCAGAGAGCACAACGCCGTTGGAGAACTCGAGGGACGGGTTATTGTCATGGCCAACAGCAGCACCGGTTAGGGTGTGGCCCCATCTAATCTTTTCCTTTGGTATGGCGTCCAGCAGTAACTGACGCAACTCGACGCGGTCAATTTCTGGAGCATCACGCCCCTGGCCGGTGTGGATGAGCCTTTCACCAAGCTTGTCGGAAAGGGTGAATGACGTATCGTCGTATCTAGCGTAACGTTTGAACTCATCGAGTAAGCCCGCTTCGTCGAGTGCGCGTTGTCCAGTCTCGCCGTGGATGTCGAGGCTGCCACCTGAGCGATTGGAATGCTCGCTGGCGTCGCGCTCAAACACGAGATAGTTAATGCCCTTACATTCTAGGAGCCTGGCAAGCGTTAGTCCGCATGGTCCGCCGCCAATGATCGCGATGGCTGGTGCATCCATATTTGGTTCTGAGAGGATTCCATAAGGGGGAGGACGCGAAAGCCTTAGGTAGCGAGTTGGGAAGAATTAAATATATCTGCTCGGGGAGTTAAGAGTCCCCGTGTCCGTGACTTCGCTAATATAATACGCTGCTGCCTCGGTAATCGGATTACCTCATATCTTATCTAAGTATAAGCGATGACTCAACGTAACCGTAGACCGCCGCGATTACGGCGGTACCTCCGCGATTACGGCGGTACCTCCGTATTGTGAAGGCAGGCATATACGAGAGATAATGCTGCAAGTAAGGAATGGCTAGATTCGTAAATAACTAAGCTAAAGAAAGGAAAAGGAAAAGAAGACTGCGTGCCCTACAGGCTTGCAGTTTTGTGGTAGTGTGCGGGGTCGTGGCCCTAGTCCCGATTAAGAGGAGTAGGGCCTTTACATTAGGGCTTATAGCTAGGGCATGGTTGCGGCACCACGGACCTTAGTTCGGCCGTGCCGTAATAAGTAGAGTCCTCACAGTCTTTATGGCAGGCTTATAATAGAGCCTTATAGACCTATAGTCAGTCAGCCTGCTTCCCTTTATGCCTTATAGAAGTATTATTATATCGGACCGTAGGGTATAGTTCCTTATAGTCTACCCTATACTTAATCGACCTACCCTATACTTAGTTCCCGATATACGCTATACGCCTTGCTTCCGCTACACCTATTATAATACTATACACCTTATATAGGTGCTGAGTTCAGGCTTATATAGGAACGTAGTTTAATAGGTTATAAGCCCGGGTTAGTAGCTACTACCCGGGATCTCTCGCCCTTAGCATTCGACGACTAAGTGTACTTTTCAGATTAATCTAGGCTAGCCTATAGGCTGTAAGTCCTACCCTTCAGCATACTTAGGAGGGTATAGTACCCCTAAATCCTTACTAAAATCATACTCAGGAGGATATAATACCCCTAAACCCCTATTCTTCAGGCTACTAATAGGTCTTTCTACGCTTTAGACCCGCCTAAATTAAAGTTATCTACTATATCGGACTTTGACGATATACGGATAACTCCCCTTAAGGGCTCCGTAGTAGAGTCTATAACCTATATAAGCCCTACGCTTTAGGGTCTATAGAGTTAGATTAACGCTCTAACCGGCTAACTTAAGAAACTCTTTATCCTTTTATAGGGCTCTTAATAATAACCGCCTACGTAGGCACTACCTACCGAGGTACTATTACTTCTATAGGACCCTATTCCTATACTAGTAACCGCTCTACGCCCTATAGAGGACTTTAGCAGCCTTACGATATAGGAATTAGCTAAGTAATCCCTTAACCTAGCTGAAAAGTAACGCCTCTTAGGCCCTAAGAATTACTAATAATAGTTCCAGGCCATCTCCATCCAGCTTAGGGCTTTATAGATCCCTAAATTCCTCGAAAACCCTAAATTAATTAGTACCCGGCTATCTAATTTATAAAAGGCAGCTTTATTATTAACCTTATAAAATACCTTAAAGGAAGGACCCCTTTCTATTATAACCTTCGAGACCGACCCTACTACGGCTTATAGGCGTCTAAAGCTATAGTACGTACTTACTTAATTAGTACTTCGAAACGACCTTTATAATAAGTATTACGGTACGGCTGAACTAAGGTCCGTAATGCCGCGACTATACCCTAGCTATTAGCCTTAGTATATAAGCCCCGTTATTCTTAATCGGGACTAGTACTACGACCCCGTATATTATTATAAAACTAAAAGCCTATAAAGCCTATAGACTTCTTCTTTTTCCTTTTTCTTTCTTTAGCTTAGTTATTTATAAATCTAATTATTCTTTACTTATAATATTATCTCTTATATATACCTACCTTTATATTTAATTAAGCTTATTTCCTTACTTAAGAAGGCTCTAATAATATTCTACCCTTAATTAACGATTACGTACGATTATATAAGAAGGATCGTTATAAATTAGAACCTTAGAACTATTTAAATAAGCGCTTTCGGTTTAGGTTTAAGGTTTTTTAAAGATAAAAAAATTTAAAATATTAATATATTAAAGTCTTTAAAAAAATATAAATAAATACTTAAGCCATTCTAATCCTAACTTTACGAGATATTAAAATACTAAAGTACTCGGGCTACTCTAATCCTAGCTTTACGAGATACTAAGATACTAAAGCGCTCGGGCTACTCCGATCCTAGCTTTACGAGATACTAAGATACTAAAGCGCTCGGGCCACTCCGATCCTAGCTTTACGAGATATTAAGATGCTAAAGCGCTCGGGCTATTCCGATCCTAGCTTTACGAGATACTAAGATACTAAAGCGCTCGGGCTACTCCGATCCTAGCTTTACGAGATACTAAGATACTAAAGCGCTCGGGCTACTCCGATCCTAGCTTTACGAGATACTAAGATACTAAAGCGCTCGGGCTACTCCGATCCTAGCTTTACGAGATACTAAGATATTAAAGCGCTCGGGCTACTCCGATCCTAGCTTTACGAGATACTAAGATACTAAAGCGCTTAGGCTACTCCGATCCCAGCTTTACGAGATACTAAGATACTAAAGCGCTCGGGCTATTCCGATCTCGATCTCCCAAGTATATTAAAATCCACGATTATATTAAAATCCACGATTAAGATAAAAGATTAAAGTACTTATCTTAAATATATTATCTCGTCGTTACGTATAGTTATCTACGGGGTTATATACGAGTACGCGATCGTAATTAAAAAAGAGTAAAGATAAAGTTAGAGAGTATTATTGTTTTTTTAAAAGTACGCGGTCGCGCTATTTTACGCGTTTTCCCCTTCGCTTAGTATCGGCGATAAGTAAAAGCGAGGGGTTAAGAGCGCCCCGCTATAAAAATAGTCTATACGTTTATTTTCATAGGAATCCTTTTCTATTTTACCTTATATCGTAGCTAATCTTTATCTAAATAGAACGCGGGTAGTACTATTAGAAAGCCCTATTTTAGTATATTTTAAGAGTACCTTTATTTTTATTTTTAATAGAGGTATAAACGCTATATAGTGGTTTGAAGGTAAATCGAGAAAAAGGTTATCCCGGGTATTATAATTAACTATAGCCGCCGTATATAAGTATATATATATAAATTAGCTCGCCCGCTAAGTACTTAGAGGCCCTCGGAGCCTAGTCTCCATTTTGACCGGATAATTAAGCTCCTCGTCGTCGGATATATAGTAATTATTATTCAAGAAGTTAGAAGTATATTCCTACAAGTAGCGGGAGGATAAAATACTTAGAAAGGTTCGTTTATTTATATCCGCTAATTATACTACTTGGAAAATTAAATAAAGAGCGCTATCTATATAAATAGTAGTATTTATTTACTTATATAACTTGGAAAATTAAATAAAGAGCGCCATCTATATAAATAGTAGTATTTATTTACTTATATAACTTGGAAAATTAAATAAAGAGCGCTATTTATATAAATAGTAGTATTTATTTACTTATACTACTTAGAAAATTAAATAAAGAGCGTTATCTATATAAATAGTAGTATTTATTTACTTATATTACTTGGAAAATTAAATAAGGAGCGCTATCTATATAAATAGTAGTATTTATTTACTTATACTACTTAGAAAATTAAATAAAGAACGCTATCTATATAAATAGTAGTATTTATTTACTTATACTACTTGGAAAATTAAATAAAGAGCGCTATCTATATAAATAGTAGTATTTATTTACTTATACTACTTAGAAAATTAAATAAAGAGCGCTATCTATATAAATAATAGTCTTTATTTAATTTTCTAAGTAGTATAAATTTAGAAATATTCTAATATATATTTTAATAGGTAGTTAAGTTAGTCCCTCCTACCCTACTTAGACCTACGACTATACTAGCCCTTATATCTATACTTAGTCCTTTACTATACGTACTTAGCGCGGGCCGTCTAGGGAAATAGAATAAATAGAGCTAAGAGGTATTAACGTCGTAAGGCTACTTCCGAGCGTAAGGAGGTCGGAAATATTTTCCTCGATAGTTTAATCGACGATTTTCGTTAAGATAACTAAGAAAGGCGGGGTTAATTCTAAAACGGCTAACGCTAAATAAGAGTAGCTACTAAACCTATAATTTTTTAACGCGTTCTCTACCTTCTAACTATTAGAAGTTTTCTTTTCCTCCTCCTCGGTTTTAACCTATACTAGCTTTAATCCTTATATATCATTTCTACTACTCTTACTATAATTCTAGTAACCTAAACGACGTAAACGAGCGGTAGAGGCGTAGAACTACCCGATTATTCTCTTAAATAATTTAAAGGAGAATTAAAGTATCTTTTTATCCGATATTCTATATTACTATAACCCGATTCTCGTCCTCTTATACTCGACGAAGTCGATAAATTTCTACGAAGCGTATAGAAATCGAGAAGTAGGGAATCTTATAACGGTATATATATTCTAAATTCGTTTATAGCTATTATATAATAATAAGTTTTCCCTAGGATCCTAGGACGATACCGACGACCGTATAGACGGTACCTAATATAACGAATCTCTATCGGGATCTGAATACGGTAGCGGGGACGGTAGGAATATCGGTATTGAACTATACGATAGGGATAGTAGTTAGCCGTACGGAGACTTATAAGGATTAGAGGACGACGACGGCGACGATAGTAATAACGACGACGAAGGACTTAGTACGAGTAGCGGTCGTAAGAGACCTACTACGTCTAGCGCTAAGCCGAAAGCTAAGCGGGTTAAGAGAGTTAAGGTATCTACGCTAAGCTAGCTTATCGAGAACCTTAAACCCTAGGATCCCCTTATTATCTACGAGGAGTACTATTACCTATACTCTATAATCTAGACCGTTAACGATAAGGTTCTATAATAGCCCGAGATAGCCGACCGAGAAGCGGAGATCTTAGTAGTCCTCTCGCTTCTTAGCTATATCTTTAGCCGGTAAGGATAGGACCACTTCCGGTCGCTATATAAAGAGTACTATATAAGGCGTAAGGAATATAAAACCGTATTAATAATATCGATAACTATTACTTCCGAGCTCTAGGAGCTAGGCTATACGACGTTATCGCGGTTTATAATACTATAGAGCGGCTTAAAATAGGAAGAGGCCGAAGGTCTAAGGTATATAGACTTACGGTACCTTAAGGCGTACCTCGAGCTAGTCCGGATTTAGGAATCTATTAACTTACGGGACGCGAACCGGCTAGAAGAGCTTAAGGTCCTTCGCCGTTCTAATACCTTCTAGGAATTCCTTAGCGATAATAAACTCCTTAGTAAACGGGGTAGTATATATAAGTTATACTTAACCTCGTTCGTTATATATTAATTAGGTATTTCTAATAAGAAATTCATTATTACCGCCTCCCGTTATAAACCCCTCCTTACCCTAGTTCGGTATTTTAGAGAGGGTATATTAGCTTTCGTACCTCGGAGTAGGCTACTCGTACTCTTCTATCGGGTATATATCGTAATAGTAAAAGAAGGAGGGTAAGCGCTCTCTATAATTATCGTAAAGATAAAGTAGGAGTTTCCCGGTATTACCGACCTCTACTCCGAGGCGTTAGGTAGCTTGGTAGAGCCTATCTTCGAATAGAGCGACCTACGACCGACCTTAGGCCTCGCGCTTCTAGATATAGGGGAAATCTCGACGTTCCGTTCTAAGGGCGTATAGGAGTTAGTAACGAGCGGAGCTAGTATAAGCCCCGTACTAAGGGTTATCGAATTATAAGACGGGGATAAATTAGAGACTAACGATAGAGACGTAGCTAGGGAGGTAAACTTCTCCGATTTAGACTAGAGACCGCTAAGAGGGGCCGAAGAGATATTATATATAAATTTTATAAATCTCTATAACGCTCGACGACGTATCGCCCTATATTAAACGGTCGTATAAATACTTAGTTCCGACGCGATCTCTATATACTAGGCCTTATCTATATAAACGCGACGCTAAGATATCCTAAGGCCGGGGGTCTTATCTATATAAACGCGACCCCGTAACGTTCCGAGGCCGGGGGGGCTAAATATCCTACGAGGCTCGGACTAGGCCTTAACGCTATAAATACGGATAAGGGTAGAGATACTCTACGGCTAGGAGATTCGACGCCGGCGATTCGTCTAATAGGCTAGGGAGATATAAGCGTTACCTTAGCGTTAGAATAGTTAGGAAATTATCTCTACGAGATATCCCAAGGCCGGGTAGTCGGTCTAACGAGACTAGGAAATACGAGTTCTCGCTCTACGGTCTAAGGTAGCGCTAGGAGGGGCTCGGATATAGGTAGGGACGGGTATTTCGCCCTAGGCTATCTCGGACAAATACGAGGCGGGTTAAACCTTATTATTATAAGAGCGGAGCTTAATCCGAGTATTACGCGATACTAAGATAACTTATAAGAGAGCTTGGGGGTATAGACGCTATAATAGTATATCGCGGGTTATATTTATAGTAGGGTCTAGGGGATTCTATAAGTACGGGGAAGAGACTTTCTAATCCGAGTATTATATCTATAGCTATCCTACTTTCGGGTTTATATAATAATTAGACTCCTTCTCTCGTATAGTTAACCTCTCTCTCTTATATAATATTATAAGACTCCGAAAACTCTACGCTATTATACCTCGTAAGGGGGTATAACATCTATACTCTCCTAGCCTTACCGAACTCTTAGTAGAAACCTTAACCACCTCTAGAATTAATAGGATCGAGGTTATTATCCCTAGCCGGGCCTATAGCCTTATTAGCCGTACTCCCGTAGTATAGCCGGCTAGTACCCTTACTCTAATTACCGTTCTATATAATATACTATAGTATCTATAGCGCCTATACTCTCTTAGCCTTACCGAACGCTTAGCGGAAACCTCGACTACCTCTAGTACTAGTAGGATCGAGGTTATTATCCCTAGCCGGACCTACGGCCTTACCGGCCACGCTTACGCGACTTAGCGTTAACTATTAGGCGGGAGCTAACGAGGACCTATAGCTAGGTATCTCTCTCCCGAAATATAACTACTAATATTAATTAATACTTACTCGTCTTCGTATCTATCTAGGTCCTAGAATAAACGTCCTACCCCTATTAACTCCTAGGTAGCTCTAAAGAGGTAGAAGATAAGGGAGGACCGCCGCGGGGCTACTCCGGCCGGCGACGAGAATAAGGAGCCTTCCGAATCTCCCTCTAGATTATAGAGCGATATGGAGTAGGATAGCTATACCCTCTAATAGGGATCTAAGCCGTTATAAGAGTAGGAGGAGTAGGAATTCCCGGATTATATCTCGGAGTAGCTTAATAATAGTAACGGCCCCGTTAGGTAATAACTACGGCTCCTACTAGTTACCTCTATATTAGAGTAGATCCGAAGCGCCTAAGATAATAAGCGTAGGCTCGCCCGTTATATTATTTACGTACTTTATATTAGTATAATTCCGTATCCGCTAGTAGCCTACGCTCTCGACGAAGAGGGCTATCGGAGATTATATACGCGCTACTAGGGGCTACGTTATACTTATAACGTCGAAGATAGGAGCTACCCCTCGAGCGTTACCGAGCTAGATCTTAATCTAGGGATCTATCGTACCCGCGAAGATATCCTAGGTCTCTAGCTTAATAGGGATCGCCTCGCCTTCCCTAGCCCCGGCCGCCTTTAGAACCTCTTCTCCGGACCGCTATAAGAGGGCGAGGAGATATACCTCTATAGGGATATACCCTATAAGCTACCTCTATAATACTCGCTTAAGGATATCGATAGCTCTATCGCCGTCTTCTCGGACCTAAACTCCTTCCGTACGTTAATTAGTCTTCTAGTTATAGCGTAGCCTACCGCGCTCCTAGGGTATTCTATTTACCTCTAATTCGATCTAGAGGTCGAGGGGAAGATAACCGAGGTCCCTATTTATAAGATCCCCTATATCCTATTCGCTATTACCGGCACCCGGTCTTACCTAATTTACGCGTTCTTCCCCGTAATATATTAGCCTAAGTATTCTATCTTCCTTAGCGATAAGACGTATACGACGTTTTATAACGATCTCCTACGCCCCGCCCTCGAGGAATTCTTATATAGGGTAGAGTCGGTAAGGTATACTAGGGATACCGTATCCTAGACCTCCTAGTATATCCCCCCGGACTTCCTCGCGGTATAGAACGCTTCCCGGGCTAACCTAGAGAGGTCCGGTAAGGACGGTAGCGCGCGCGGGAGGCTGATCGGTATTACTATTAACCCGTCGAAAGATGCCGTAGTCTAGTACCGTATAGTACGGACGCTCGAGACCGCCTACGCGTTCGAGACCGACGACCCCCAAGACTCTACCCTCCGCCTATTCTACGGTATATTCTTCCTCTACGACGGTAAGGGCCTAAAACTCGAGACGTAGCGGTAGAGGACCCTCTCGGAGTATATCCGAGACTTCTAGTACGGATAGTCTATATACTTCGACGAGGTCTTATCCGTCGAGAACTAGGACCGATAGTATATCGATATCGTAATAGAGGTTATATCGGTTCCCGACGGGAACTATCCGTAAGGCTTAATACTACTCGCTAAGCGCTATTATACGTATAATACGGTAAAGTTCGTACTAGATAGGTAGCTTAGAGACCCTCGCTAAGCCGGTAGGCGCGGGTCGGAAAGCGCGAGCGACTCTAATACCGGGGAGGACGACTAGGCGATAGTAACGGCCGGGGGGTCTCGTAATACGCTATTCTAACTACCTCCCGTATAGAGGGCCACCCTAACCGAGTACCCTATCGGCCTCCTTAGGAACGCTATAACGCTTATAGCCGAGCCTAAACGTAACTACTTATACGCCGCGTACGGGCTAGTATATATATAGACGTATAGCCCGCTTAAGGAACGCTTCGACGTATAGAGGATCTATCCGTTCTCCTACCCCGGTATCGCTAACCTAGGCTATAGTAAGGCCGACTATAATAGTATTAATATCCTCTAGAAGATAAATAACGACCGGTTAGCCGCTAAGAGAGCGGATATCTAATCTAGGAGGCGCGTCGCGTATACTCTATAGTATACTAAGACCGAGAACTTTAGGTAACGTACCGAACTCCGCGTAACCCTCGGCCTCGTATATATTATCTAGTAAGAAGACGAGAGCTAGGCGGAATTCCTCGGCGAGCTATCCTAGGAGACGTAGGTCTAGAGCTCGGGGTAGTTTACTAAGGTCATCTCCTTAGGGGAAGCGTAGGCCGACGTAAATAATATTACGTTCCCCTCTAACGCCTTCTATATTTATAGGACCGACGAGTTTAGGGATTTTATATAGGGTAATATCCATAAGCACCTTATAGTATTCGATACTATTAGGGCTCTATATAGTCCTAAGTAGGCTACGCCGCTAGAGGTCGCGAAACTATATAGGTTACTTATCCTCGGCCTACGCTACTTTATCTCGTATCTCCTACTAAACGAGGCCTAGATACTTAATACCCTATTACGCCGCTCTACCCTCGAGACTAGGAAGCCCGGCTTCGGGCTATAAGAGACGATAAACCGGCTCGGCTTCGGGTTCTTCTACTATAGTATAGTCGACTAGCGGTAGTTAAAGATCTCTAAAGAGTACGTTAATAGCGTAACTCTTCCGGGCTTCTAAGTTATTACGAGGTATTTACCTATTATAGAGTACTAGGAGACCTAGTCCTTCCTCGACGAGCTCCTAGAGATTATCGACGACTAGACGCCGCGCGAAGTCTCCGAGTTCGTCCTTAAGAAATACGCCTATCTCCTACTCCAGAACTATCGCTAAGTAGCGTTCCTTAAGTTACTCGGTAATAAGTAGAAGTAGCCCCTAACCCCGGTTAACGGCCGCTCCTTTTATTTCCCGGGACTACGAGAAGAGGCTAGGAAGGTCGGTAGGGACGTCGGGATAGTTAAGGGTAATAAGAGACGCTTTAAATAGATAGATACCTTCTTCGTCTAGACGTAGGATAGTACTGATATCGGGTTCGGACGGGTATATACCGAGTACCTATCGTACTAGACGCTCTACCGCGTAGCCTCCGATAGCCTCGATATAGTAAGTAAGTAAGTAATATATATAAATATTATTCGTCTTTTATCCTCTATAGGCTATCGATACCGTACCGCGGGGCTTATTATGGATCTCTATCGCGAGAGCCGTCGCTATCGCGAGGGACGAGTACGAGGCTATAAGGGCTCCCGCGCTAGTGCTTAGTTATCTAGATAGAGTTACTAGCGCCGATACCGCGAAGGCCTAGATCGCCTACGGGCGAAGCCTCGCCTACTATAAATAATAATCGTCTTCTATCTCGGTCTTCTATCTCGATCTTTTATTTCAGTCTCCTATCTCGATCTCCCATCTCGGTCGTCTTCTATCTCTCTTATTATATATTAGAACCGTATCCGAACGTATCTCCTATAGAGAGGTAATTAGTATTAGCTTTATAACTATACTCGGTATAATTACTTAATACTAAGCCGGGGTTCTGGCGCGGGGCCTTAGATAGATAGCGAGAAGGACCCGCGTCCGGGTACGGGGTACGGGACTAATAAGGGGACTCGGTCCATTAATATAGTAGTAAAGCCGAGGCGTAAGTAATAGTTATATAATATATAATAGTTATATAATATAATATATAATAAGGCCTTTTATAAATACTACTACTTAGTATAATTTATTAATAGTATTATTTAACGGAGTAGTACTCTCGTCTTACCTTCGTAGATCTAGTAGGTAGAAATTAAAAGTAAGGCTATTACGCGCTCTTATATATAACTATATAAGGCCTACTTCCTCGCCCCCGTAGGCAGCTATATTACTAATTAAACTCTCCCTTTTATTCTTTTTAAGGATTATATTACTTATATAAGTAGTAGTATTTTTAAAATAGGGCTATCTATTCGAATAGTACTATTTTTAAATTTTACTAAGTAGTATAATTAATAAGTATAAGCGACGAAGAAGGCTCCGACTCCGACGGAGCCGCGGCTACGCCTATAGCTTAACCTAAATACGGGCGTAGTCGGCCTAAGAAGGATAAGGCTATTACGAAAGAGCTTACCGAAACTCCGAAGAAGACGAAAGTCGTCTTTAAGCTTATAGTCGGTAACTTCGATATTACCTATACGACGTTCTTCGTTAATAACCCGGAGATCTAATTATACTAGGCTATTCCGCTCCCGCCGTAGGAGAAATAGCGCCTTATATCGACCGATAAAGATTAGAAACGGTAATAGCGCGACTACGCGAGTAGCTAGATAACGTAGAAAGGAATCCGCCTCTATATAGGGTATTATAATCTCGCTAAACTACTTATAAACCCCTCGCCCGCGTATTAGAAGACCCTAAAGCGCGAATACCGCCCGACCTTCGAGGTAGTATACCCGGATACGAAGTTCCTAAACTAGGACGGCGGCGTTAGTATAGACTTTATTAAGAACGCGAAGAAGGTCTAGCTAGACGGCTAGAAGCTCGCCGCCCTAATACTCTTCTCTCTCGGTATAGCCACTAGTACTATCGCGGGAATCCTTAGGTATAAGATAGCGGGTCTATTAACCTATTATACCGATATAAATAGTAAGCTCTATTAATACCCCCTCCTCCGATTCTACTACTTAGTATATTAAATAAAGAGTATTATTTATATAGATAATACTCTTTATTTAATATATTAAGTAATAGAATTTAAGAGCTCTAATTAACTTTATTCTAATATCGGATATCTTTAGCCTAATCGCCTTCTTCCTAAAGGGTAATACGGGATATAGGGCTAATATCGAGCCGAAGTAAGCGGGTATATCGCTAGACGACTAGGGATCGGTCTATAGTTAGATTCCCGCCCTATTTAACTAGAACCCGTATATAGTACTATTTATATAGCTAGCTACGAGTAATAACTAGACCTAGCCTATTACGATCTATAAGGGTAACGTTATTAAGGGTATCGCTAGCGGAGAGACCGAAGAGGATCTTACTAGGATTAATATCTATATTACGATCGTCGTTACCGTACTCCTCTATCTTAAGACCGTTACGATAGAGCCCGGCTTTAGCGGGGATAAGCGGTTCGTATAGGACTTTAGTAAGCCTAATACTATTAGTAGTTTCGTACCGGACGACTAGTTATATAGTTTCTACTATTTAATATTCTTCCTATAGCGCCGCCGTAAGAACCCTATCGACGGCTAGGAAGGTTCTAGGGCTACGGCGAAGCCTATATAGGTATTCCGTCCTTAGGACCTCGACTCCGTCCTTACTAAGGCGGAATACTACCTCGTAGTATATAACGTAGTAGCTATATCTACGATTAACGTTATATAGACTCTAGAGAAGGGTAAGGGTAAGATAGTCGAGGAGGAGGAGGAGCTAACTATTACTAAGGCGGTTAAGCGTATATACCACTATACGGTAGTACTCTTAAGTATAGACTCGTTCTACTATCTAAACCGCCTAGCGGCGAGAGGGTCTAACCCCTCGTAGGGTACCCTGCCGGAGGATATCGACCTACCCCCGCTCGACGTTAAGCTTATCCGCCGTCTCGCGGCCGTCTAGTACGAGAACGGACGCCTCTACCGGCCGGTAATAAGCTATATTAAGGAAGACGTCGCTAAGACGTTTCCTATATTTTTCCCCGATAAGTAGTCGTTTAGCGACTATATAGGTACTTAGGAACTACTCGTAGATAAGCTCGCTAACGAAGCCGACGGCGCGGATATAAACTAGGAGACTACCCGCGAACGGGTAACGAACGACCTATAGTAGAGCTTCTAGATTAAGTCGATTATTATCCGAGGTTACCCCTTTAAGGAGGTACCGAGGTTTACGGACGAGTAAATATTAATTAAGGCCGTAGAGCTTAGAGGATAGATATCGGTAGAGGATATATAGGCGTATATCGCGGAGCTAAACGCCTACGGACTAGACCCGATCCCTAATAATCGGAAATAGGGTTCGTTTAACTACGGCGCGCTTAAAGAGCTATATAAGTAGGCCTAATAGGACCTTAGCGGAGTTAACTAGAGAGCTATAATACTATACTAGTTAATCGGTAAGTATCTTCTTCCTAAATTATATTATTTAATAAATTAAATAAAGAGTACTATTTATATAAATAGTACTCTTTATTTCGTTTACTAAGTAGTATAATCTAAGGCTCTAATATAAGGTTATTACTAATATATTATATAAATACTTAAATAATATACTAGATAGAGACTTCCCCTCTTATATCTTAGATATTAATAAACGAGGTCGGTATTAGTAAGACGTTTATATACCTCTTTAACGTCTATCTAAGGATAGAATACCTTAAGAGGGAGTATAAGAAGGGAAACTATATCGAGACTAGTCCCTAACTCGTCGTAATACTAGCTAACCTCGTCGCCTAGATATTTCGAGAAGGATACGAGAACTTCCCGGGTCTTACCTTTTATAGCTTCTATAGAATTACCGCTAACCTCCCCTAGGACGACCCGTAGAAGCTAGCGACCGTATCGATTAACTAGCTTCGGATCCTTATTAAGATATAGTATTAGGCGCGTCTCGACCCCAAAACGGCTAGTTACGTCGTTATCTCGTCTTATATAACTTTATACCGCCGTTAGATAAAGAAGTCTACGAAGGAATTCGACGTAGAAGAATATAACGGAGATTAGCGGCCGGATAAGACTACACGGCCCGAGAACGAAGAGGGGGAGATTACTAAGGATAACGAGGATTACTTCGAGGAACTAGAGAAGTATAAACTAGGCGATAAGTAAGCTTATTCCTAATTATACTATTTAGTAGATTAAATAAAGAGTACTATTTACTTAAGTAGTATTCTTTATTTAATCTATTAAATAGTATAATCTATAATATTTAGGATATTTATTAATATATCTATATAGCGAGGCTACTACCGTAGCCTAGGATAGCTTATATAGTAATAGGTTCGAGGGCTATATCTAACGGATTATAAGTTCCAAGCTTATTCTAGACCCCGATATACCCGACTTTAAGTTTAGTAATATCGCGCTCGACGAAGCTTAGATTACTCGTAATATTAAAGGGATATATTAAGCGATAATCCTCGCGATTCCGAAACTTAGTATCGGCTTTATTACCGCGACGCCTATATATAATAAAGTATCTAATATAAAGGCCTACGGAATCCTAACTTAGCTTATAGGACGCCTATATAAGGTCTTTAAGTTACCGGACGGGCTCTCTATAACTTCGATTATAGAAGAGGATTTCGTACTAAGCTATTAGGTAGGAGACGCTTACTATATTATTAAGACTAGTAAGGAGTACGCGAAGGTCGTTACCTTATTAAAATAGTAGTACCTTACCGCGGGATAGAAGTAGTAGTATCTTTACCCCGAAGTCTAGAAGATACTAATAGACTCGTATACGCTCTACGACCGTACGGAGTATATAATACGGTAGACTAATATCTACTATATTAACCGGGGTATAAATATACGTCTAACGCTACCTAATAGGTAGCCGGTATTCCTATAAGATAATATCCCTCCGATAAAAATAGCGTAGGTAGAACTCGCCTACGCTACGCGCTTCCTAATAGTAGTTAAGGAGACGGACGCCCTCTTAAGGAATATCTATACGATAGTACCGCCCGATAATAACGATATAACGGACGAGCTTAGCGGGGGAGAGTATACCCTCGCGCTTAGTATAGGTTTAATCCGGGCTCTATAGTATATAGCGATCGACTATAAAGCCTAGTACGTAATATACGAGCGCGACGAGATTATAGATATAAACGAGGAGGACTTCGAGGCCTTATATAACTAGAGGATCGTAATAGTAACGGATAAGTATATATATACGCTATATAAGACCGTACGCTAGGCCGAGAAGGCTAACCTCGCCGCCGACGGCGTTACTAAGCTCGGGGTAGATATGGTCGAACGGGTACGTACTACTACTAGCGACGGCGGATTAGCGTAGATATTCCAGATCCTAAATCGGGACCCCGGTTACCTAGCCCCGGCCAGTAATAGGGCGGCGATAATCTACTTCCTTATATCGGAAGTACTTATATATACCTTCTATATAGAGAAGGTCGTAGAGTATTATAACCTAAAGAAGCGCGTACTAATTGTCGTTAACTCGCCTTAGATCTAGTTATAAGTATCCCTAGGGTTAGTACCGGCTAGACGTATACTAATTATCTTTAACTATTTAGATACCTAGCGGCGATCCTCCGTAAGGCTAGCTTCGTCGTAGCCTCGATCTAGTCTAGTATATCTCTATACGAGCGAGAGACTATTATAGCGGATTAGAATAATAGCTCTAAGCGCCTCGACGTCCTTATCCTAAACTCCGCTATATCGAGTACTAGTCTAAACTATTATAAGGTATACTATATCGGTATCGCCCTATATATAGTCTAGAATATAACGACGATCCTCTAGTTTATCGGCCGGCTATATTAGATTAGATAGCTTACCCTAATCGAATAGTTTCTTATCCGGGTTAACGGTATTATTAACGACTAGTAAGAGGATAAAATACTTAAGAAGGTTAGTATAGCCCTACGAATTATATTACTTAGAAGATTAAATAAATAGCGCTATTTATACGAGTAGTACTCTTTATTTAATCTTCTAAGTAGTAGAATCGGAGTAATATATTAATATATAGTTTAATAAGTAATCGAATTAGTTCCTCGTCTTAACTTACCTAGTATCCTCTCCTTATAACTTAAGTAGCTATATGTATACGAGGCGGTACGGATTATACTAGCGTAGCCGTTTAATCGCTTTTCCTAGGTAATAGAGCTACCTTAATCGGCTCGAGATTATAATAGCGAACGCGTACGTTAGATCGGATAATTCTATTCTCGATTAGTCTACCTAATTATAGCCGACGAGCTAGAAGCCCTTAGTACTATAAAGGAGAGAATTAAGGCCGTCGCTAAATATATAATATTTATAGGTCCCGCCTTCTTCGATATATATTATACGGAGTTCGCGAAGGATATATATACGCCGCTAGATCTCTCGAGTATTACCTAGGAGTCGGTCCTTATCCTTATACCGGAGATTAATAAGAGTACGCGGAAGTATATATAAGTCCTAGGTCGAGCTTTAATTAGGGAGCCGTCGGCGTCTTAGAACTAGAAGTATAAGCGGGCTTAGGAGTCGATAGAAAGTATTAGCTACGTCGTTACCTTAGACGAGCTATTCCCCTACTATATAGACGAGTAGAAGATATATAAGAAGGCCCCTAAGGTAAAGGCGGCCGATAGCGAGAAGTCTACTCTTAAGAAGGTAGTAAAGATTCCTAAGCCTAAGCCTTTTAATATAAAGCTAGCTAAATAGGCGGTAAAGGAGATAATTACGAAGTATAAGAAATAGGAGAAGGAAGATATACGTCTCGCTTAGGAGGAACTTATACGTTCCGGTAAGACCGGACTCCCCGACCTTAACGAGGAGCCCGATATCGGCCGGGTTCTTAGTATCGACTATAATAAGCGCCGTAGCGGGACTCCCGATATCGATATAGAGGACGATATTTCCGTCTCCGGATAGGGCTCGCTACTTACTAATAAAGGTCCGGCCGAGTAAGATATAAGTAAGGACTAGTCCGATATTAGTATAGAGGATTCGGAGGGAGAGGCCGGACCTTCCGAGAAGCTAGCGCCCTAAGTAACGCCTACGGATAGTACGATAACCGAGGAGGCTACTAGTATAGAGATTAGAAAAGCGCCTATTACGGCCTCTAATAAGCGTAAATAAATAAAGGCGTTTACTAAGGCCCGTAAACGACGTAGTCGGGGTAAGGGGGTAGAATAAGATAGCGAATAAGGGGTTAGATATAGATTAGGTTATATAATATATAAAAGGCTAGTATTATAATAGTTACGATTTATACCTTACTCTCTATTGTTACTTTACGATTATAAGTAAGGTAAGATATAACTCTATATAGCTACGTAACGATCGGGTTTAATTTAATAGCTAGGTCGCTACCTAATTTTAAGAGAAAGTCTACCTATTTATAAATTTAGACTAATATAGAACCATAATTAATTCCTCGAATTATACTACTTAGAAAGATTATTAAATAGTACTATTTAAATAAATAGTACTCTTTATTTATATTATTAAGTAATAGAAAAGCTACTATCCTATTATTACTTAGAGTAATTATTATACGTTTATAAGCTTAAAACCGCCTTTAAGGCCGAGATAACGAAGGTCTTATATTATAAACCGCTCGATTATATAGGTTAAGGTTTATATCGTATATAAGTACTAGGGGTCTAAAGAATAGGTATAAAGAATAAATAAAGGGTAAGCTCCTATTATACGGGTAATATAATTAAATTAGGTTTATTATTTAAAGTATATAAATATAAAGAATATATATTACTTATTTAAAGAACTAAGTAAATAATATTTAAGACTATAATTACGGTTATTATATATATCTAATTAAGGGAGCTAATTAATAATATCCCTTAGTCCTAAGGGCCTATATACTAGGGCCCTAGGACTATACGTAGGGTTCTAATATCCCGAGCCTTTAGGGCTCGGGACCCTAGGATACTCCTAATTAGTCCGTACTAAATAGTAATTACCCCGCCCTCGTATATTTCTCTAGGGATTCGTAATACGATACCCCTCCTCCGAGGTTAGCGCCCTAATAACTAACGCCTTCCGTTAATCTCGATACTCTCTTCTAGTAGGCGATTCTTCCCCTCTTTATTACGCTACTTAGGATATCTAACCGTATAGGAAAAACTCGTTATACCTAATATAAACTTAATACCGATTCGGTATTTTTAGCCTTCGTATATTCGTACGGCGCTTCTTCCCTAATACCGTATATTAATTACTACCGTTATAGTCGCGAGTATATTATTACTAAACGCTCGAAACGTTACTACGAATATATCGACTATAAGGTATAGTATAACGGGAACGACTTTACTTCTACCCGTACGCTCCTTCCTTTTCCTTCCCTTATATTCTCTACTTACCTTTCTAATCGCCCGTAATATAGAAGAGGAATAAGGTCTTAATATAGAAGAAGAAGACCTTACTAATAAGTAGCTCTAAATTACGGGTAAACTCTTTAAGCTCTAAGCCCGTATTCTTATAGTTCGTTATCGCCGTAAGAATTTAAGAGAGAGAGGGAAAGAGCTCTTTAGGCGTAATATAGTTAAATTTAAAAAGAATAACCTAATACTTACTCCTTCTACCTTAGCCCTTATGACTTTTTCCTCCCTCGATCTTACCTTATTAGGCTTCTCTTTACCTCCGCCTTCCTTCCTTAATTAGATTAACGATATACCCTAATTAACTAAGTCCTTATAAGTACCTATTATAAGTTCCTTAATTAGGCCTTAATATAATATATTATATAAAGTAGTTCTTAATAATTAAGTAAGGTTATTAATTTAATAATATAATATATTATTATATATCTTATTAGCTAGAAATAGTCTTAATTATTCTAATTAGTAAGAGCTAGTATAAGGTCGTAAGTTTAAATCTTATATAATTTATTATTTTTATATTTTTCTAAATCGTTCTTAATATATTAGAGTTATTTATATAGGCTCCTTAAGCTAATTTAAATTTTATTAATAGAATTCTTAAATCTTCTTTAAGTACTTCTTCGCCCTTATAAATAATTATATAACTTATTAACTCTTCTTTTTATTTTTCTTTAAGAATTATATTACTTATATTAATAGTAGTTTTTTAAAATAAGGTTATTTATTCGAGTAGTATTATTTTTTAATTTTATTAAGTAATATAATTTATAAGTATAAGCGATAAAGAAGATTCTAATAATCTTAAGGTCTTTATAAAAACTATAATTATACTTATAGTTTAACTTAAACGTAAGCGTAATTAGCTTAAGAAGGATAAGGCTATTATAAAAGAGCTTATTAAACTTCTAAAGAAGATAAATATCGTTTTTAAGCTTATAATTAATAACTTTAATATTACCCGTATAATATTCTTTATCGATAACTTAAAGATCTAGTTATATTAAGTTATTCCGCTCTTATTATAGGAGAAATAATACTTTAAGTCGATTAATATAAATTAAGTTTAATAATAATACGACTATTTAAATAATTAAATAATATAAAAAGGAATCCGCCTTTATATAAAGTATTATAATCTTATTAAACTACTCTTAAACTTATTACTTATATATTAGAAAACCTTAATATATAAATACCGCTTAACTTTTAAAGTAATATACTTAAAGGTAAAGTTCTTAAATTAAGATAATAACGTTAATATAAACTTTATTAAGAATATAAAGAAGGTCCGGTTAAATAATTAAAAACTCGTTACCTTTATACTCTTCTCCCTTAATATAACTATTAATATTATTATAAGAATCTTTAATTATAAAATAACGGGTTTATTAATTTATTATATAAATATAAATAATAAGCTTTATTAATATCCTTTTTTTTAATTATATTATTTAATATATTAAATAAAGAATATTACTTATATAAATAATACTCTTTATTTAATATATTAAGTAATATAATTTAAGAGCTTTAATTAACTTTATTTTAATATTAAATATATTTAGCTTAATCGCTTTCTTCTTAAAGAGTAATATAGGATATAAAGTAAATATTAAATTAAAATAAATAAGCGTATTATTAAATAATTAAGGATTAGTTTATAATTAAATACCCGCCTTATTTAATTAGAATTTATATATAATATTATTTATATAATTAATTATAAATAATAATTAAATTAACTTATTATAATTTATAAAAGCGATATTACTAAGGGTATTATTAATAAAAAGACTAAAGAAAATCTTATTAGAATTAATATTTATATTATAATTATTATTATTATACTCCTTTATCTTAAGATTATTATAATAGAGCCCGACTTTAATAGAAATAAATAATTCGTATAAGACTTTAATAAGCTTAATATTATTAATAGTTTTATATTAGATAATTAGTTATATAATTTTTATTATTTAATATTCTTCTTATAATATTATTATAAGAACTTTATTAATAATTAAGAAGGTTTTAAGGTTATAATAAAATTAATATAAGTATTCCGCCCTTAAGACCTTAACTCTATCCTTATTAAAGCGGAATATTACTTTATAATATATAATATAATAGTTATATTTATAATTAATATTATATAAACCTTAAAGAAGGGTAAGCTTAAGACGGTTAAAGAAGAAGAGGAGTTAATTATTAATAAGGCGATTAAGTATATATATTATTATATAATAATACTTTTAAATATAGACTTATTTTAATACTTAAACCGCTTAATAATAAGAGGGTTTAACTCTTCTTAAGGTACTTTATTAAAGATATTAACTTATTCTTATTTAATATTAAGCTTATTTATTATCTTATAATTATTTAATATAAGAATAAATACCTTTATTAATTAATAATAAGTTATATTAAAGAAGATATTATTAAGATATTTCTTATATTCTTCTTTAATAAGTAATTATTTAATAATTATATAAGTATTTAAGAATTATTTATAAATAGGCTTATTAATAAAGCTATTAATATAAATATAAATTAAGAGATTACTTATAAATAAGTAGTAAACGACTTATAATAAAGCTTTTAAATTAAATTAATTATAACTTAAGGCTATCCTTTTAAAGAAGTATTAAGGTTTATAAATAAGTAAATATTAATTAAGGTTATAAAGCTTAAAGGATAAATATTAATAGAAGATATATAAATATATATTATAAAATTAAACGCTTATAAATCAGATCTAATCCTTAATAATTAGAAATAAGGCTCGTTTAATTATAATATATTTAAAGAGTTATATAAATAGCTTAATAAGACCTTAATAGAATTAATTAAAGAGTTATAATATTATATTAATTAATTAATAAGTATTTCCTTTTTAAATTATATTACTTAATATATTAAATAAAGAATATTACTTATATAAATAATATTCTTTATTTAATATATTAAATAATATAATCCTAAACTTAAGTATTATTATTATTATTAATATATTTTATAAATACTTAAATAATATATTAAATAAAGACTTCCCTTCTTATATCTTAAATACTTATAAATAAGGTTAATATTAATAAGATATTTATATACTTATTTAATATTTATTTAAAAGTAAAATACCTTAAGAGAGAATATAAGAAGGGAAATTATATTAAGATTAGTCCTTAGCTCGTTATAATATTAATTAATCTTATTATTTAAATATTTTAAAAGGATATAAGAACTTCTTAAGTCTTACTTTTTATAACTTTTATAAAACTATTATTAACCTCTTTTAAGACGACTTATATAAATTAATAATTATCTTAATTAATTAATTTTAAATCCTTATTAAAGTATAATATTATATATATCTTAATTTTAAAAAGGCTATTTATATTATTATCTCGTCTTATATAATCTTATATTATTATTAAATAAAGATATTTATAAAAGAATTTAATATAAAAGAATATAATAGAAATTAATAATTAAATAAGATTATATAATTTAAGAATAAAGAAGGGGAGATTATTAAAGATAATAAGAATTATTTTAAAGAGTTAAAAAAGTATTAATTAAATAATAAGTAAGCTTATTCTTAATTATATTACTTAATAAATTAAATAAAAAGTATTATTTATTTAAGTAATATTCTTTATTTAATTTATTAATTAATATAATTTAAAGTATTTAAGTATTTATTAATATATTTATATAATAAGGTTATAATTATAACTTAAGGTAACTTATATAATAATAATTTTAAGGGTTATATTTAATAAATTATAAGTTTTAAGCTTATTCTAAATCTTAATATACTTAACTTTAAGTTTAATAATATCGCGCTTAATAAGGCTTAAATTATTTATAATATTAAAGGGACTTATTAAATAATAATTCTTATAATTCTAAAACTTAATATTAGCTTTATTATTATAATATTTATATATAATAAAGTATTTAATATAAAGGCTTATAAAATCCTAACTTAATTTATAAGACGTTTATATAAGGTCTTTAAATTATTAAATAAGCTCTTTACGACTTTAATTATAAAAGAGGATTTTATATTAAGTTATTAAACGGGAGATATATATTATATTATTAAGATTAATAAGGAATATATAAAGGTCGTATCTTTATTAAAATAATAATACCTTAATATAAGATAAAAATAATAATATTTCTATCTTAAAGTTTAAAAGATATTAATAAACTTATATACGCTTTAGGATTATATAAAGTAAGTAATATAATAAACTAATATTTATTATATTAATTAGGATATAAATATATATTTAATATTACTTAATAAGTAATTAATATTCTTATAAGATAATATCCTTTTAATAAAGATAATATAAGTAGAACTCACTTATATTACTTATTTCTAAATAGTAATTAAGGAGATAAATACCCTTTTAAGGAATATTTATATAATAATACCTCTTAATAATAATAATATAATAAACGAGCTTAATATAAGAAGAGTATATCCTTATATTTAATATAAGTCTAATTTAGGCTTTATAATATATAATAATTAATTATAAGGCCTAATATATAATATACTAAGTATAATAAGATTATAAATATAAATAAAGAGAGTTTAAGGTATTATATAATTAGAAGGTTATAATAATAATAAGTAAATATATATATATATTATATAAGATTATATATTAAGTTAAAAAGGTTAATCTTATTATTAATAATATTATTAAGCTTAGAATAAATATAATTAAGCGGGTATATATTATTATTAATAATAATAAATTAATATAAATATTCTAAATTCTAAATTAAGACTTAATTATTTAACCTAATTAGTAATAAAGTAATAATAATTTACTTCTTTATATTAAAAGTACTTATAATATATATAATAAGTAAATTAGTTAAATAAGCGAGTTAATTACTTTAATTTCTTATATATAACCTTAAGAATATATTTTTATAAAAGTTATTTAATTCTTAATAAAAACTTTTAAAAACTTTAAACTTATAATATAAGTATATAATATAAGTAAAAATATATATTATTACTTATTAATTAATTTAGCTTTAAAAAACGGAATATAACCTTAGGGTTATATATATAAGTAAGATTATAATTATAAGTTTATTATCTTATACTTAATATAAAATTTTATATAAAATTATAATAAGTTTCTTTATTATTATAAACTTTAATATTAAATCTTAAGGCCTTTTATTAAGGTTTAGTAATTTTAATAAAGGTTAAATTTTAGGGTTATATTAGGGAAATTAAGTAATTAACTCGCTTATTTAATTAACTCGCTTATTATATATATTATATACTTTTTATATAAAGAAGGTCGTAAAGTATTATAACTTAAAGAAGTATATATTAATTATTATTAACTTACTTTAAATTTAATTATAAGTATTTTATTAAATTAATATTAATAAGATATATATTAATTATTTAAATACTTAATAATAATTCTTTATAAGGCTAGCTTTATTATAACCTCGATTTAGTTTAATATATTTTTATATAAGTAAGAGATTATTATATTAAATTAAAATAATAATTCTAAATACCTCGATATCTTTATCTTAAACTTTATTATATTAAATACTAATTTAAATTATTATAAAGTATATTATATTAGTATTATCCTATATATAATTTAGAATATAATAACGATTTTCTAATTTATAAGTTAGTTATATTAAATTAAATAACTTATCCTAATTAAATAATTTCTTATTTAAGTTAATAATATTATTAATAATTAATAAGAAGATAAAATACTTAAGAAGGTTAATATAACCTCTTAAATTATATTATTAAAGATTAATAAATTATATTATTTATATAAATAATATTTTTTATTTAATATTTTAAATAATAAAATTAAAGAAGTATATTAATATATATTTAATAATAGTTAAATTAATTCTTTACCTTAATTTATTAAGTATTATCTCTTATAATTAAGTAATTATATATATATAAGACGGTATAAATTATATTAGTATAATTCTTTAATTATTTTTCTTAAGTAATAGAAGCTACTTTAATTAATTCGAGATTATAATAATAAATATATATATTAAATCGATAATTCTACTTCTTAATTAATTTATTTAATTATATTAAACGAGGTAAGACCCTTTAATATTACGAATAAGAAGATAGAGTTATTATTAAATATATAATATTTATAAGCCTTACTTTCTTTAATATTTATTATATAAAGTTTATAAAGGATATATATACTTTACTTAATCTTTTAAATATTACTTAAGAGATAATCCTTACTTTTATATTAGAGATTAATAAGAAGGCGCGGAAATATACTTAAGTCTTAAGTCGAGCCTTAATTAAAGAGTTAATAATATCTTAAAATTAGAAGTATAAGAGGGCTCGGGAGTTAATAAATAATATTAATTATATTATTACTTAAACGAGTTATTCCCTTATTATATAAATAAGTAGAAAATATATAAAAAGGCCCTTAAGGTAAAGACGGCTAATACGAGAAGTCGATTCTTAAGAAGGTAATAAAGATTCTTAAGCTTAAGGCTCTTAATATAAAGCTAATTAAGTAAATAATAAAGGAGATAATTATAAAGTATAAGAAATAAAGAAGGGAAGATATATATCTCGCTTAAGAGGAACTTATATATTTTAATAAAACTAGACTCCTAATCTTAATAAAGAGCTTAATATTAGCCTAGTTCTTAAAATTAATTATAATAAACGTTATAATAATACTCTTAATATTAATATAAAGGATAATATTCTTATTTTTAAATAAGGCTCGTTACTTATTAATTAAGGTTTAATTAAGTATAATATAAATAAGGATTAATTTAATAATAATATAATAATTTAGAAGAAGAAGTAAAACCTTTTAAAGAAGTTAATACCTTAAGTAATATTTATAAATAATATAATAATTAATAAAGCTATTAATATAAAGATTAAGAAGGCGCTTATTATAACCTTAAATAAGTATAAGTAAATAAAGGCGTTTATTAAGACTTATAAATAATATAATTAAGATAAGGGAATAAAGTAAGATAATAAATAAGGAGTTAAATATTAATTAATTTATATAATATATAAAGGTTAATATTATAATAATTACTAATTTATACCTTATTCTTTATTATTATTTAATAATTATAAATAAAGTAAAATATAACTTTATATAATTATATAATAATTAAGTTTAATTTAATAATTAAATTATTATATAATCTTAAAAGAAAGCCTTTTTATTTATAAATTTAAATTATTATAAAAGCGTAATTAATTCCTTAAATTATATTACTTAAAAAGATTATTAAAAAGTATTATTTTAATAAGTAATACTCTTTATTTATATTATTAAGTAACGGAAAAGCTATTACCTTATACTTATTTAGAAAGATTATTATATATTTATAAGGTTAAAGCCGCTTTTAAAGTTAAGATAATAAAGGTCTTAACTTACGAGTTACCTTAAATATAAATATATAACTTATTAATATAATATAAATAGAAATTAATTAATTAATTATTAAATTAAGAGTACTCGCTTATATTCTAATTATTTAACTTACTTATTATTTATATTATTACTAATATATTAATTTATTAATATAACTTATATAAAGAGTTATTACGCGCCTTTTACTTATTTAATATTAATAATAAGGATATTATTACTTAAGACGACTTATATTATATTAATACTTAAGTTAATAATAATATTCCTAATATTAATATATTTATTATAATTAAGGGGTTTAATACCTCGGGTAAGAATAAAGAGCGGGTTATTAAAAAGCTTAAAAGAGAGGAAGAGATTAAAATTACTTCTACTTTTATATAAGTTAGGTTATTTATTACTTCTCTTTTTATTTAAATTAAATATAAAGTAAATTAAGTATAAAGTAAGTTAAGGATAAGATAAGGTAAGTTAAGAATAAGATAAATTAAGTATAAGCCGAGTTATATATAATATTATAAATTTTAATTTTTTTTTTTAAAAAGGGATATTTATTTAAATTAAAGGAATTAGTTTATTCGGATTATATTATATAAAAAGTAACTTAAGTATTAAGATCTTATTAAGGAAAACCCGATTTTTATAATTAAAAGAGTATTAAATCTTAAAATAAAGTTATATATAACTTATTTTAAATTAATTAATATTAAAGAAGTTATATTAATAAAGTATTAATTAATTCTTTAAAAGTATTAAGTTATAATTATTTTAAAAGGTTTTAAAAGAAGATTAAACCCTTAGGCCTTTATTAAATTATAAATAAATACTTTAATTATAAAATTAAAAAGATTTCCTTCTTCTTAAAGGATTATTTTAATATTTTAATTATTATTAAAATATATTTTCTTTTTATTAAATTTTTAATTACTTTATTTTTATAATTAATAATATTCCTTTATTTAATAATCTTTTTTATTATAATTATTATAAGTATTATTCTTTTTATTATAAGATAAATATATTTATTATATTAATATTTAAAAAAGAATTTTAATATTCTTATTTATTAATTTTAAATAAATATTATATATTATTAATAATATTTATTTCTTTTTTTTATTATTAATTTTTTTATTTTAATTATTATAATAATTTCTTATTAATTATTTATTTTTTTTTCTTTATATTTCTTATTTATTAAAATAATAAAGTTATTTATAATAATTATTATAATAATTATTATATAAAATTAAAAAATAATAATTATATTTATTTATATTTATTTTATATAATTAAAATAATAAAATATTAATAATTTAAAAGAAATAAATTATTTATAAATATAAGAATTATTAATTAATTAAAAATATTAATTTTAATTTTAATTTTAAATTTTTAATTTTAAATTCTTAATTTTAAATCTTTAATTTTAAATTCTTAATTTTAAATCCTTAATATATATAATAAGTAATATATTAAATAAGTAAATATATTACTTTTTATATAATATATTACCTTTATTTTTAATCTTTAATTATTTTATAATTTAATATATCTTTTACTTTAAAAGAAGTATAAATAATTTTAACTCTTAAAGTTATTTAATATAATAAAAACCTTATCTTATAAATTATAAATAAGATTTATAATATTTATTATATAATACTTATATAATAATATAATAATAAATCTTTATAATATAATATTCTAATTAATTTATATAAACTTATTAATTTAAAAAAGAAAATAATTATTTAATATATAATTAAATTATATATATATATATTCTACTTTTAACTTTCTTATATAAAAGATATAATTAATTAATTACTTTATAAATATAATACGCCCCTTATTAAAGTATAATAAGCTTATAATTTTATTAAGTATTAATTAGACTTTTAAATATATTTTATATATAAATATAATTATTAAAGAGTTAAATATAAAAATCTAATAATTATTTATAAATAATTTACCCTTATATATAATATTAAGGTTAAATATAATATCCTTAATAATAATATTTATAATTTTAATAAGATTAACTTTATAATAAGTATTATTATTATTATTATAATAATTATTACTTTAAATAATTATAATAAGGTTAAATAAGCTTAATTTAATAATTAAAAGTAAATTATAATTATTTAAAGAATAAATACTTTAAATTAAGTTATTTTATTATTTATTATCTTAATTAAGTAATATTACCTTATTAATTAATATAAAGAATATAACTTCCTAATTAATTAATATATTATAATAATTAATAATAATTAAATTATAAATAAGAAAGATATAAATTAAATTTAATACTTTAATTTTTATATAATATCTTATATAAAGGATATATATTAATTATTAATCTTTAATAATTATAAAAATTATTATTTTAAAGAATTTAATAATTATTATAAAGAATATAATATTATTATACTTTATATACTTTTATATTCTTTATATATACTTTAACCCTTAAATATTAATTATTTTAAATTATTAAAGAAGGCGTATAATTATTAAATTAAATAATTTATATAAATAAATATTATATATATTAATAAGTTAAAGTTTCTTTATATATTTAAAAAGGCGTTTTTTACTTTAATTATAAAAAAGAATATTTAAAGAGGTTTTATTAAAGTTAATCTTATATTATATAATTTAAAAAGGGTAATATTTAATTAAATATATATATTTAAACTTTAATACTCTTATCTTAAGCTTAATTATTATATTACCTTAAGTCTTTTAAATATTATATAATCCTTAAGAAGTTACTTATAATTAATATTTATTAAAACTTAAATTTTTAATTATTAAAATAATTCTTTAACCTTAATATTAATTATTATAAATTAATTAATTAAAGTATAATAATTATAATATATAAGGTAACTCTTCTTTATATAAAGGTCTTTATATTATAAAAGGATAATAAAGAGTTTAATAAGTAATAAAGAATTAAGAAAATATATATATAACTTAAAAGGTTACTTATTATATAAGAAGTATAAGATTTATTAAATTAAAAAGTTATAAATAAATAATTAACTTAAGAAATATAATAAAATAATAATAATATAAAAGGGTCTTATATAAAGATTTAATATTATAATATATATAATAAGCTTAATTATAATACTTATATATATAAAGAAATTATAAAATTATTTAATTTATTTATTTTTAATTTAATTATTATAATTTCTTAATATAATTATATTATAATTAAGAATAAATATAATTAAATAATAGAAAGTAATATACTTATTTATTTAATATATTTACTTATTATATATATTAATTTTAAATTCTTAATCTTAAATTCTTAATTTTAAGTTTTTAATTTTAAATCCTTAATTTTAAATCTTTAATTTTAAATTCTTAATCTTAAATTCTTAATCTTAAGCTTTTAATCTTAAACCCTTAATCTTAAATTCTTAATTTTAAATCTTTAATTTTAAGCCCTTAACTTAAGTCCTTAATTTTAAATCCTTAATTTTAAGCCTTTAATCTTAAACTTTTAATTTTAAACTTTTAATCTTAAACTTTTAATTTTAAATTTTTAACTTTAAACTCTTAATTTTAAACTTTTAATTTTAAGTCTTTAACTTTAAGTTTTTAATTTTAAATCTTTAATTTTAAATCCTTAATTTTAAGCTTTTAATTTTAAGTTTTTAATTTTAAACTCTTAATTTTAAATCCTTAACTTTAAGTCTTTAATCTTAAGTCCTTAACCTTAAGCTTTTAATTTTAAACTTTTAATTTTAAACTTTTAATCTTAAGCTTTTAATTTTAAATTTTTAATCTTAAATTCTTAATTTTAAATCTTTAATCTTAAGCTCTTAATCTTAAGCCCTTAATCTTAAGCTCTTAATTTTAAGCTTTTAATTTTAAGCTTTTAATTTTAAACCTTTAATTTTAAATCCTTAATTTTAAATCTTTAACTTTAAGTTCTTAACCTTAAGCTCTTAATCTTAAGCCCTTAATCTTAAGCTTTTAATCTTAAATCTTTAATTTTAAATCTTTAATTTTAAATCCTTAATTTTAAGTTTTTAATTTTAAACTCTTAACCTTAAGCTTTTAATCTTAAATCCTTAATTTTAAATTCTTAATTTTAAGCTCTTAATCTTAAGCCCTTAATTTTAAACTTTTAATTTTAAATTCTTAATCTTAAACTTTTAATTTTAAGTTTTTAACTTTAAACTTTTAATTTTAAGTTTTTAACTTTAAATTCTTAATTTTAAGTCTTAATTTTAAATCTTTAATTTTAAACCTTTAATTTTAAACTCTTAATTTTAAGTCCTTAATCTTAAGCTTTTAACTTTAAATTCTTAATCTTAAGCCCTTAATCTTAAACTCTTAATCTTAAGCTTTTAATCTTAAGCCTTTAACTTTAAGCTCTTAACTTTAAATTTTTAATTTTAAATCTTTAACCTTAAGCTCTTAACTTTAAGTTCTTAATTTTAAGCCTTTAATCTTAAGCCCTTAGCCTTAAGTCCTTAACCTTAAGCCTTTAACTTTAAGCTTTTAATCTTAAGCCTTTAACTTTAAGCTTTTAATTTTAAGCCCTTAACCTTAAGCCCTTAACCTTAAGCTCTTAACCTTAAGCTCTTAATTTTAAACTCTTAACCTTAAGCTTTTAATTTTAAATTCTTAACTTTAAGTCCTTAATCTTAAGCTTTTAATCTTAAGCCTTTAATCTTAAGCTCTTAATTTTAAGCTCTTAATTTTAAACCCTTAGCCTTAAGCCCTTAACTTTAAGCCTTTAACTTTAAGCTCTTAATTTTAAGCTCTTAATCTTAAGCCCTTAATCTTAAGCTCTTAGCCTTAAGCCCTTAACTTTAAACTTTTAACCTTAAGCCCTTAATTTTAAGCCCTTAATCTTAAGCTCTTAATTTTAAGCTTTTAATTTTAAGCTCTTAATCTTAAGCCCTTAATCTTAAGCCTTTAATTCTAAACCCTTAATTTTAAGCTCTTAACCTTAAGCCTTTAGTTTTAAGTTCTTAATCTTAAGTCCTTAACCCTTAGTCTTAACCCTTAACTTTAACCCTTAATCTTAATTCTTAACCTTAACCCTTAATCTTAATCCTTAGCCTTAACCTTTAATTTTAATCCTTAATCTTAATCCTTAATCTTAATTTTTAATCTTAACCCTTAATCTTAACCTTTAGCCTTAGCTCTTAATCTTAATCTTTAGCCTTAATCCTTAGCCTTAACCCTTAGTCTTAACCCTTAACTTTAATCCTTAATCTTAATTCTTAGCCTTAGCCCTTAACTTTAATCCTTAACCTTAACCTTTAATTTTAATCCTTAATCTTAATCCTTAATCTTAATTTTTAATCTTAACCCTTAATCTTAACCTTTAGCCTTAGCTCTTAATCTTAGTCTTTAACCTTAATCCTTAGCCTTAACCCTTAACCTTAATCTTTAATCTTAACCCTTAACTTTAACCCTTAACTTTAATCCTTAACTTTAATTTTTAACTTTAACCCTTAGCCTTAGCCTTAGCTTATCCTTATCTAATCCTTAATCTATCTTAATCTTAATC